>BJCM01269992.1:0-29269 GCA_018326385.1 Flaveria bidentis
AACTCGAACAACATCTAGTAAACTCGACACCCTCACCTTGTTCTTGAGGAGTTTTCAACTTCACAAAAGTTATCTCACACGTTATATTAGTCATTCTTGAGGTGGAAGCCGATTTCCACCATGAAAAACCTCTTTTTGAGCGTTTTGCACTATCAAACTTGTGAATCTTGTAACTCTTGTAAACCAAACTTGTAACCTGCATGTTAATGGTTTAATATACTCCTAAAAACCTGTATTCAAAGTTAAAAAAGGTTATACAACTCGAACCCATGGTTATTACATGGATTACACCTTGAAAATCCTCTTTCTACATAAAACAATTCCATTTAAGCACTTGTTTGAAAAACCCTCCCAACCAAGGCTCATAATCTTCTCATGAAAGACTTTGGGACACCTTAATAATCAGATATTAAAGCTAAATAAAGCTTTGGTAATGTTTAAGCTCAAGTTAAGATGATTTACACATGTGTTATGGTCGGTTATGGCTAAATCATTAAGTTGATGGTTCATTGTTGTTTTGGTGACCTAGCCGTGAGTTGGGGACATGATTTCAGAAAGTTATGATGAATATTAAGTGTGTGATAAATGGTAAATCCCTGGAAATTAAAGACAGGTTAAGATTAGACTCATTTTGGTAATTTTCGGGACCCGAAACATGGTGAAACAATTGTAAAATAATAAAACTTGGATTTTAACCATCTTAAAAAGTATTCCAGGCTTAATAATGGTTAATAAAGTGTTCTGGAGTCAATGGGTAATTTTTATGGTCAAAAGGGTAAAGTAAATGGCGTTTTAACTAGAAATGGGTATTAACCGGGCGACGTTTTTGGGAAAAATCCAAGAAAAAAGGGGTTTAAAGCTAAGATTCATAAAAACGATATCATTTCAGTAAGTTAAGTATTGAAGGACCTAAAGGATTTGAAATAATTCTCAAACAAGCTTTTAAATGGACAAATTCGGTTAAAAACGTGTTTTAACGGATTAAACGTAAAAACGAGACTTACAATTGTTAGAGCCAAAATTTCATGATTAAATGACTTGTAACTCATAAAAATATCCTTATAATGATACCTACTGGTCCAAAACTCAAACTTATGAAGATCCTTAATTAACCGTTAAAACCCTCCAGCTTTACCGAAGCCGGGAACAATAAACGCGTAAGTTTTAAACCGGGACCATACCCTAAGAATTTGGATACTCTTACCCCCATAATAAGTTAATTTAACCTCAAGAACCTTATTTTTGGTCATAAATGTCATTTAGTACAAGAAATCAAACTTGAGGGTAGAAACTGTCAATTTTGAAACTTGAGGGGCTAAATTGTAAATTTCTACCAAACTTCATAACCGACCCTTATGAGACTAATATTCACTTGAATAGCATATTTAACCTATATTCTTAACTTAATGGTGTTAAAACCCTAAATTATAGGGGAAACCATGTCTTTCCATAAAAGGAAACTTTTATGCAAACCCTAATCAAATCAAAGCCGAACCCGACAACTAATTCTTTGACACACTTGTTACACCTTACTTAAGCTTAGAGCAGTAGCTTATCACTTAATATATTCATGTTAGGGTGCTAGACTTGTGACATTCCCGGCACACGAAGTTTCATTTTGCTTAAACACCTAAGGTGAGTTCTAGTGTCCCATTTTTACTACTGTTTTGGGGTGGAACATGCTCGGTTATTTATGAACTATATTTGTATTTTATTTGATGATTATATGTGGGATTTATGGTTACCTGCTGGTACATATATCATGATCATTAATTCTTTCGTGAACCGCTTGTTTTATATGAATAGATCTATTTGGGGAATCCCCCACACAGTGGCTCCCGCTACAGGGAGGTACCCCACTGAGATCCTGAGGGGTCATTTGTGGCATATGACAGGTTTTCTTAAGAAACTATGATGAACCATTCGGGTAGGTATGGTACACTGGTTTGGGGCTCAGTTCTTCCTTCAGGAATGACCGGTTAAACACAACTTTAGAAGAGGCCAACCGGGACTGAGTGCAGGGTTGATTATGATTCTCCCACGATATTTGAAACTATGATACATTTCTTTTATTAAATAAGGATTTTGTTAAGTCCATTTTGTTTTTTTTAACTTTAAGCACTTGAATTCGCCAACTTTTTAGTTGACACAAATTCTTTTGAGCATGTTTCAGGTAATCCATGAGAGACTCTAGCTGTTGTTGAAGACCTAGACTTATCCCCGCGACCATGGCATTGGCTTATTTTGTTTGATGAACAATTTGAATGATTTTTCATTTATGTTAAACAATTACTAATTGTCTTTATTATGGTTGTATAACTCATTTGGGGGATGGATTTATTTCTAGCCCCGGTATCTTTCGAAAACTTTTAATGCCATGTGATATTCTCTCCTTTGAGCTCTTGTAATGGTTTGTTTTCCGCTGCCATATGTTGTTGCTAGTCTATGACGTCCCACCCTACCTGGGCCCGGGGTGTGACACAAAGTTTAAATAAAACGGGTAAATTTTCAAAATAAACCATAACCTAAACTGAAAATGGGACGGAAAGGGAAGGGATGTCAGTCCGAGTAGCTGCGTTGTATCAGGTATTTTCTTAATGTTAACCGGTATTATGTGTGCATGTGATATGGTTTATGTGCTGCTTGTAGATTTAGATACTGATGTAGTCAGGACAGGTAATGCTTGGGGTATGAAGAGTGAAGTAAGTAGCTAATCACAATTGATCACTACAATTAGGGACTTGCTATACTTGACATAAACTAAGCTAATCCCTTGAATGACCGTGTTAGTGTTTGAATCTTTCAGTGTGTGTTAGAGGATGGCCGGTGGTAGATCTTCTAAAGCTTCACGTGGTGGAGGTGGTCGTGGATGGGGTGCTGAACCACAGGTCAAGAGAGGAAGGCCTAGAGCCAAAAAGGTGGTTCATGAAGAACCCTAGACCCCTCATCCGGAGGGCGAAGATGAGAGTGCTAATCTGAGAGCCTCAGTGAAGGAGGTGATTGTGGAGGAAATGCATCAGGTCATGCAGATGATCCTACTACCTGTGGTGACCGAAGTGATAAAGGCTGTTAGAGATAGGGAGAGAAATGAAAGGAGTAAACCTACGGGCTAAAGGAGACAGCCCAAGTCTGAAACGGTTTTCTCTGATGACGAATAGGAAGAGGAAGAAGAAGAGCCTACGCCGGAGGTGGCACGAGGCTGTAACTACGAGGCATTTCAATGGTCCAAGCCCCCTTCTTTTGATGATACTAGCACTGCTGCTGTTATTCACGGATGGGTGAGAGAAATGAAAGCTGTTCTGAACATCAGCGAGTGCCGAGAGGACAAGAAGGTGAAGTTTGTTGCCCACTTGTTTGTGGACTCGGCTCTATGTTGGTGGGACAATATAGTCCAAGCCGAGGGTAGTCGGGAAATTGGAAGAATGAGGTGGTCTGAGTTGAAGAAATTGTTAATTGAGGAGTTCTGTCCTCACCGAGAGATGGATAAGGTGGAAAGAGAGTTCCTACAGCTGGAAGCGGGAATGATGACACATAAAAAATATACCACCAAATTCAATGAGATGGTACGTCTGGTGCCGAATCAAGTGACACCCTTGTCACGAAAAATCAAGAGGTATATTCCGGGCATGCCGGCGGATATTCGCAGGCACATGATCGATGCCTGACCGAGCACATTTAGGTTGGTGGTGGATTTGGCAGGGAGACTGTATGATGAGAGGACTGTGGTTGAGACTAAAGGTAGTAAGAAAGGGGGTGGTGACAAGAATTGGAGTGGGAAAAGGTTTGGTCGAGGCGGTGTCCCGACGGGTAATAAGAAGGCATAGGTGGATGACCGCTGTGTGGTCACATCTGGTGCAGGATCGAAGAAGTGTGGTAAATGTGGTAGAGAGCATATCGGTGAATGTAGGTTGTGATCGAACATATGCTTCAAATGTGGGAAGATGGGGCATATGGCAAGGGACTGTCGTACGTTCTGATGTTTAATTGTGGCGAGGAGGGCCATATGAGTAGAGTCTGTAAGAAGCTAATGGCTGAGGGTTCTGGGATGAAGAAGACTGGAGGTGAAGGACCGAGGGCGACTGCCAGAGCATTCATGATGACACAGGAGGAGGCTAGGACGAACCCTGATGTTGTGTCAGGTACGTTTCTATTAAACCAAACTTTAGCCTCTGTGTTATTCGATTCTGATGCTAGTAAAAGTTTTATTTCTGCTGCTTTCTGTGCTAAATAGCCTGTTAGTAGTAAGAATATAGATGCGCCCTTTGATATAGAAACTGCCATAGGTAAGTCTACCAGAATTTCTGAGGTGATATAAGGATGTGATGTGGAATTAGAAGGTCATAAGTTTCCGGTAAGACCATTCATGATAACCTTAGGTGATTTCGATGTGGTTCTTGGGATGGATTCGTTAGCAGATTTCGAGGCAAACATTATGTGTCACAAGAAGATGATTCAGTTGACACGCCTAATGGGAGTATGGTAATGGTTTATGGGGATCGGGTCACGACGATCCCGAAAGTAATCTCAATGGCGGTGGCGGGGAAGTGTATGAGGTGTGGATGTAGCGCCTACTTGGCTTATGTAAAGGATGTGGATGCACCAACACCATAATTTTCTGAGGTACCAGTTGTGTGTGACTTTCTAGACGTGTTCCCATAAGACTTACCAGGAGTGCCACCTGATAGAGAGATCCAGTTTTCGATTTATTTGATACCAGCTTCCCAACCTGTTGCCAAGACACCGTATCGGTTGGCTCCTACTAAGATGAAAGAACTGATGGAGCAAATGCAAGAGCTGCTTGATAAGGGGTTTATTTGACCGAGTATATCTCCTTGGGGTGCTCCGATCCTGTTCGTGAAAAAGAAAGACGGTAGTATAAGGATGTGTATAGACTACCGTGAGCTAAACAAGTTATCGATAAAGAACCGATACCCCTTGGGCTACTATCAGCTGAAGGTGAAAGAGCAGGATGTCCCTAAAACAGCATTTCGCACGTGTTATGGTCACTACCAGTTCCTTGTTATGTCATTTGGTTTGACAAATGCGCCAGCTGCTTTTATGGATTTGATGAACCGAGTGTGTCGGCCGATGTTGGATAAATGAGTGATTGTGTTCATTGATGATATTCTGATTTATTCGAAGAGCGAGATTGAGCATGTCAGTCAAATTCAGGAGGTTTTGGAGACATTGAGAAAGGAGAAGTTGTACACCAAGTTCTCCAAGTGCGCTGACTTGTTGCACATGGTTCAATTTTTGGGTCATGTGGTAAATCCTGACGGGATCATGATGGACCCGGCAAAGGTGGAGGTGGTGATGCAATGGAAGTCTCCAAAGACGCCATCCGAGATTTGTAGTTTCTTGGGTTTGGCGGGCTACTATAGAAGATTTATCGAAGACTTCTCTAAGATCGCTTCTCCACTAACTAAGTTGACCCGGAAGGATGTGAAGTTTGTATGGGGTCAAGCTCAAGAGATGGCGTTCGAAGAATTAAAGTCGAGATTAACTTAAGCTCCTGTTCTGTTATTACCCGATGGAAGTGAAGACCTGGTGGTTTATTCTTATGTTTCCATCTCGACAGTTGAAGGTTCATGAGGTCAATTATCCTACTCATGACTTGGAGCTATCAGTCGTGGTCTTTGCGTTAAAGATTTGGATTATTAACCAACCATAAGAGCTTGAAGTACTTCTTTGATCAGAAAGATTTGAATATGAGGTAGAGAAGATGGTTGGAACTTATAAAGGATTATGATTGAGAGATCCATTACCATTCGGGCAAAGCAAACGTGATGGCGGACGCCCTTAGCCGGAAAGAGAGACCCGAACTAATTCGGGTTAAAGTGTACCAGTTGATCATGACCTCTGATGTGATGAACCTAGTCAAAGAGTTTCAAGATGAGGCGTTGAAAGAAGATCATCTTAACTCTGAAAGAATGAGAGGTCTGGTTGCGGAATTTGATGAAAATACGCTTGGTGTTAGAACCCGATTTGGATGAGTGTGGGTTCCTCGTTTTGGAGATCTACGCATGAAGTTCATGGATGAAGCTCACAAGACTCGATACTCTATTCATCCCCATGCTACAAGATGTTCCAAGATATGAAGAAAGATTATCGGTGGTCAGGTATGAAGCGTGATGTGGTGGAGTATGTGAGTAAGTGCCTTACTTGCCTACAAGTGAAGGCTGAGCATCAGAAGCCTTATAGGAAGATCAAACCTTTGGATATACTGGAATGGAAGTGGGAGCACATCACCATGGATTTTATTACGAAGCTGGCGCGTACCCCGAAAGGGTATGATTCCATATGGGTGATAGTTGACCATTTGACGAAGAGTGCTCACTTCCTACCGATCCGCGAGACATATTCATCTGAGAGGTTGGCGGAACTTTTCATTAAGGAGTTTGTAACTCGTCATGGTGTACCTGGTTTACATCTAAATTTTGGAAGAAATTCCACGATGCTATAGGGACGAGGTTACACATCAGCACAGCTTATCATCCCCAGACGGATGGTCAGTCGGAGAGGACCATTCAGACATTGGAGGACATGCTTCGGGCATGTGTTATCGATTTTGGAGGATGTTGGGCTGACCACTTACCGTTAGCTGAATTCTTATACAACAACAGTTATCATGCCAACATTACTATGCCCCCTTATAAGATGCTATACGGTAGGAGATGCAGAACAAACGTTTGTTGGGGTGACATTGGTCAGAAAGAGTTGGGGAGCGTCGGGGTGATCGAGCCTACAACTAAGAAGCTTGAAAAGATCAAAGCCTTCATGAAGGCAGCTAAAGATAGACATAAGTCGTATGCTAATAAACGACACAAACTGATTGAATTTAAGGTGCGTGAGCGGGTTATGTTGAAGGTCTCACCTTGGAAGGGTATCATTCGATTCAGAAAACAAGGCAAGTTGAGCCCAAGGTATATAGGGTCTTTCCGAATCATTAGTAGAGTAGGAGAGGTGGCCTATAGACTGGAACTACCAGAAGAGTTAAGTGGAATTCACCCGACATTCCATGTATCTCATCTGAGGAAGTGCTTAGCAGATGAAGATATGATTGTTCCACTGGAGGATATCAAAGTGGATGAACGGCTCAATTTATATGGAGCAACCAGTGGCAATCATTGATCGAAAAGAGAAGAGGTTGAGAAATAAAGTGGTTCCTCTTGTGCGTGTACAGTGGAAGCACAGGAAGGGATCCGAGTCTACGTGGGAGACCGAATAAGAAATGAGACATCATTAACCACGATTCTTTGAGGAATGACAGGTTTTGGCGTCAAAACCTATATAAGGGGGTGGACTTGTAACACCCGGATATTTTTTTAGTCAAGAAAGAAGAATAAAGTGAAGGAAAAGAAGGAAAAGAAATAAAACCCAAGTCTAGGGGTAAAAATTGGCCAAAAGGACAAAATGTTTGAAAAGTTGGTGATAAAGATGGCATGGCTGCCCATCACCCATTCTACACACAAAATTCTCGAATTTCTTAGAGAGAGAGTAGCAGGAAGCAGAGAACTATTGGATTTGAAGAGAAACAAGAAGAAAAGTGAGAATTTAAGGTAAGAATTCATGGTTTTATGGTGTTCTTAACCGGTTATGTTTTGTGCTTATGTGTGTTTGTATGTGTTCGGGTTTGTTTTAGTGGGTTTTCTAGGCGGTTGAACTCAATTGCAAACGAGTTTGGAACAAGCCATACTCAAGAACTACAAAGGTGAGTTCTAGAAACCCTCCTTTAACATGTTTTAACTGATTTTAGGGCTGGAAATGCCTGAATGTACGTTTTCATTAAACTGGGTTTCGGACCCGTATGTTTGATTGTGTGTATGTTGATGTTATGATGTGATGTGTTACTATGTTCATGCTTGATGATGTATGAGGGTGTTTCTAAGTCTTAGAAGGTAAGACTTAGGCTTTGAACATGATAGATGATGATTGGGAACTGGAATCTGATGTTTTAGGCTCATAGGTTAAGGTTTAGAATCTGCCTAAGTATGGAAAGTCAATGCAGATGAGTATGGAAAGTCAATGCGGATGATAGTTAATGCGAATGAGCATTAACCTCTAAGTAAGTCAATACGGATGAGTATGGAAAGTCAATGCGGATGCCAGTTAATGCGGATGAGCATTAACCACTAAGTAAGTCAATGCGGATGAGCAATGGATGAAATTCAGATGAACAATGACTAAGTATATGAAATGCGGATGAGCAAAAGTATGGGAAATGCGGATGAACTATAGAAAATGCGGATGAGTAATACCAAATGCGGACAAGTAATACCAATGCGGATGAACACTTAGACTTTTTGGAGAAAAAGTGTAGTTTAGGCTTTGACTTGGGAGGTTCTCGGGGCAATGTAAGTGACTGTTTGAGGTCATAGATGTTATGATGTATGATTGATGTTTATGCATGATGATATGTGGGATGTATGTTATGTATGTATGATGGCCTGCATGATGTTGTGGTATGTGTATGTTTATCTTCCTGTTATGTATGTTTATTTTCCCATGGCTTTACGTTGAATGTTAATGAATGAAATGAAAGTATTATGTAACGTAAAGTGGAAGATAATGAAAAGAGGAACAAAATGAAGAATGCTTGCATTAATGAATGAACGAATGTAAGAAAGTCTTGCAAGCAAATGTATGGAGGTTCACACTCAATGCGGAGTGTTAGCTCAACCGTGTGTAGGTTAGCTACCCCATGAGGATGCATAATGGGGCTTAATATGTGTGATTAAGCAAATGTATGAAGGTTTACACCCAATGAGGGGTTGTCAGCTCAACTGTGTGTGGGTTAAATACCCTATGAGGATGCACACAAGGGTTCAATCTTTGTAATTGAGCAAATGTATGGGGTCCTTGTCGCCTAACCCTAGATGAATTGCTTGGTTCTCTAGAGGGGGTTAAGCACATGACAGGACCTAGATGGTAATGAAAGATAATAAAAGTATGAAATGAACGATGATGAAGATAATAAATATTATCTATGTGTATGTACGACGTGTGATCATATTTTAAACCTGTTATGTTTTGATAGAATGGTTTTGAACGAAAGATAAAGTATGTTTTATTTTAAAACTAGAACTCACTCAACAACGCTGACTTTTTATGAATTTTCCCAGTTGGCAGGTGAGCATTGTTGAGGATGGCACGGGGCAGCTACTTGACTCTTTTTGGATGACATCCATTTTTATATTGCTTTTATGACGTAATGCAACAATTATTTTGTAACCCGATGACGATGTATTATTTTGCAAAAGCCTTTATAATGAAATGAAATGTCATTTTAAATGTTTCCGCTGCAATAGTTATTTAAGATAAATGTAAATATATGTTTTATGTGCAATGAACGACCAGCTATAAGTGTCCCGGGAACGGGGCCTTACATCAGGAGATAGTGATCACTGAGGATGACTTGAGACGGGTCTTAGGTCCGGGTGAGGAAGGAAACCACCCAACTAAGTTACATCCCCTGACTGTCCGGGGATGCTTTATGAGGATCAAGTACGCTGGTGACATAAATGTTGGGGTACCGAACAAAAGCAACATGTGCCCTCAATTTAAGTATTTGGCACATGTGAACTTATAGTGCATAGCCTCCAGGCATGGAGGATTTGACAACCTCTCCGACCAAATCAAGAATGCATATGTTGCACTGGTACCGAACCATCCATTCAGTTTCTCCCACATGATCTTCTCCTATCTAATCGTGAACCTTGAAGATAAAGGGAAGGAAGGATTCTGCATGTATCCACGGTTCTTATAGATGATTCTTGACGAGAAGCTTCCTTCACTTCCCAAGGAGAAAGAAGATGTTGCGGTGCTTTAGGTGATGGATGATACCACCTTAGGCAAGATGAAGGTCTACCGGGGCAAGCAGGTGAAGCCCACGGTGAGGAGGTTGTTTGGGCATCTGGCCCGGGAGGATTATGTAGCGCCAGCTAGGAGGAAATGGCGTCACGACAATAGTGATATTGATGTTTAGCCCATTGTACTACCATCTAATGACTCGGATGATGATGATGACCACGGTGATGGTTAAGGAGGTGATGGTCCGGGTGGACCCGAGCTGGCTCCAATCCACCCTGATTTTCAGATGGATGAGGAGGAGGAGGAGGAGGAGGAGCCTCTGGTGATACAAATTCTTCATACACCATGGACCAGCCCATCAGCCCACTACCACGCCACCTATCATTACCACACTCCCAACCACCACTACTATAGCCAACCCTTCACCATCCACTCCTATCCTACCACCCATATTCACCACATCCACCACTACCACCACTAGCCACCAAGCAGGTCCATTAACCCATTCTACCTTCACCACAGGACCCACTCTACCCTTCATTGGGGTAGAGGAACAACTGGCTGCATTAAACCGCATGGTACTGAAGTTGTTAGCTGTTGATGAAGAAAGAGCTGCTCAGCTAAGTCAGCTTGTGGAGCTAAATGCTACCCAAGCATAGCAGATTACCCAGCAAGCACAAAAATCACCCAGCTTCAGAGCTAAATGACCAATCAGTATAAAGGATTGAGGAGTTGGAGGCGAAAAAAAAGACGATCATGCTCAGACTAAAAGGATCAAATGATGAGCATCTGAAGATTAGAGAAGGTGATGGTGATGATGAAAATGACGATGATGGTGATGATGATGAGACTGATGAAGAAGAGGACAGTGATGCTCACAGGTCAAGGGGAAAGAAGGGACGAGACGATGATGAAGAATGTGATGTAGCTGCATCAGCCATGGCTCACGGTCAAGAAAGGAGGACAAAGAAAGCACAAGACCAAGGAGCATCATCCTCTGACACTCCTGCTAAGAAGCCTGCTATTCAAGACAAAAGTAATGATTAGATGTTTATGTATTTGAAAACTTTTGTACTTGAATCTTGTATTCCAATTCTGTAATTAATGTTTATACATATTTATTGTTTAATTGTCTTGATTAATTACTAATGGGTGATATGCTACATGTTTAAATCAACCAGATCAAATATCTCAGCAATATGAATATGATATTTCTCCAATACATCAAATCAAGTCTGAATTCACAATAATTCTTGATTTGTAAGGGATTGTCAGAAGGTCATTGAGCTACACTCCCGAAGAAGGAGAAATCATTCTCGATCTGAATGTTGAGCAACTTGCTGAGATGTTCAGGCTAAATCCAGACGATTTTGTCAAAGATTCGCCTACTTTTGATGTGACCAGTGACGACGAGCTCAACAACGTAGATGAAATAGAGATTGAGGATGTCACTGTTGAGTACTATCCAGAGTACACTGACCGAGAGGGCAATATGATCCCCAACTTGGGTGACAATCTCGGCCGTGCTACGTTCAACAAACTGGATGAGATGGAACAAGAGACAGAGAAGAATGAAAGCCAAGTCCAAGCCTCAAATGCTAATGTTGATATAAAGAATGTTGAATGGGTGGCTTGTTTTACTGAGATTTGAGCCCAACGCACTGCACAAAAGCCAAATGCCTACACCAAGCTATACAAGATCAAGAAACATCTAATGGTGTCGGGTAAGACCATTGCATCGGCGTATTTTGAGGATCTTAATGTTTATGCGGTTAAGAGGGAGAAGGGAATAGAGTACTTTAGATTCCCACACGATCTGAAGACTCTCCCTGGTTTTGAGTTCAACCAATTGGCGCGCTTAAACTTGTTATATGCTGATCCGAGGAAAATGTCAGGCTCTTTTGAGACTGCACTAAGGAAAGAATACTACACCAGGTGGGTAAACTTCAGATCTCAACAACCGAAGAGGTACATCCAAAGGTCTGAAGTGGACCCGATATCTGGAAAGCCAAAGGTGGTGTTGAAGTGGAGTCCTCCGCGCACTATGTCTAAGATTTTCTTACGAGAAATGCCACAGGACTTCACTCCACACTTCTAATGGTGGTATTATGATTGGAGAACAGGCGAAGCGATCATAGTTCTACAGAGAGAGAGCAAAATATAAACTATTTGGGTGTTTGACCCTATGTGGCTAACCAACTTGTCTTTAGACGATGTCTATACATTATACAAGTGGCCACTATTCTATTATTCGCAAGATATAGTACAAGCCCTCCAGTTCCAGAACGTTATACGACTCTGTTTTGCATTCGAGATAAATGCAGGAGTTACTAGAAAGGAAAAGTACAAGAAATTAGAGGAGCTAATGAAGAATGTTAGACACTAATGTAAACTAGGTTCAAGGGGATATTATTGATACATATGTACCTAGTTTAAGAGCTTAATGTAAAATGTCTTTCATGTCTTACATATGTGTAATGAATAAGTTGAATGAAATGCAATATGTGATTGATGCTTTTAATGTTTAATATTTCATTGTTTATTGTGTAATAATGTATATTGAACTAACTATATAGGTTAGTGGTTGTTTGCATAGTTCTTAGTCAATAATGATTGAGAAACATGTTCAAACTTAATTGTATGAAGTCTTCATGCGATTGGACCATGCTAATGGACCATAGGCATGAACACTTCATGTTAATGGACCAGTCACAAGACTGAACCAGGAGACTGGATCAGTCGCACGATTGAGACATAAGATTGGCTCAGTCGCACGACTGAACCTTCAGTCGAGCGTATGGATCAATCGTATGATTCAGTCGTACGACTGAACCATGCTAATGGTTCAGTCATAAGATTGACAAACCCTAACCTATAAATACCACCTAATTCGTGAAAAAACGTAACACTTCAAGAATTTTGACTCGCATACGTACCCTAGTCGTCCAGAGACTCTAGAGAACCTTTTCCAACTTCATAGTTCGTAGCTGATCGTGTTCTAATCGTTCTTAACGTTTCATTAATCTTTAGATTGATCAAAACTACGTTCTCACTGATTGTATCGTCAATCAATGAGGATTCGGCACTATTTGATTAGGTATACATGCATTATCAGTTAGTACTCCATACGTACACAGTCTCCTAACAAGCTCACCATGGGCGTAAGAGTCAAAACGAGCTGGTGATGGCTTCTATGAAGAGGATTGAGGATCTCAAGAAGAAGAACAAGAAGATCTTCCTAATGCTAAAAGGATCCAAGAGTGAGCTGTTAAAGATTAAGGATGGTGATGATGTTGATGATAATGATGAGCTCACTGAAGATGAATCTGAAGAAGAAAAAGATGATGATGAGAGAGTTGGACCGAGCGGAAAGGACAAGGAGGATGATCAAGAAGGTGATGTTGCTGCATCAGCCTCAACTCAAGCTTAGGAGAGGCGCATAAAGAGAAATCAAGATCAAGGAGCCTCGTCCTCAGCTCCTCAAGGTAAAGAGACGACAGATCAAGGCAAAAGTAATGATTAGATTTTTTTGTATTTAAAACTTTTGTACTTGAATTATGTATTACACTAATGTAATTAATGATTATCTATGTTTCTTTATGTTTCATTGTCTTGATTAATGACCTATGTGTGATGTGTTAAATGTTTAATCAAACAGATGAAACTCAGCAACAAGATAAGTATGATGTCGTCCCCCTTCAGCAAATCAAGACTCAACTCACGATGATTCTTGATTTGCAAGGGATTGTCAGAAAGTCAGTGAGCTACACTCCCGAAGAAGGAGAAATCATTCATGATCTGACCGATGACCAGCTAGCTGAGGTGTTCCAACTCAATCTTGATGAAATTGTCAAAGATGCTCTAGAAGTCGATGTACTAAGTGATGAGGAGCTACATGATGTTGATGAGATTGAGATTGAGGATGTTACAACTGAGCACTATCCAAAGTACACTGACCCTCAAGCAAACTTTATCCCTAACTTGGGTGAAACTTTTGGCAGTGCTACTTTTGATGAGTTGGAGGAGATGGAGAAAGAGAAAGAAAAGGATGAAAGTAAAGCCCAAGCTTCTGATGCTAATATTGACATAAAGAAAGTTGAATGGGTTGCTTGCTTTGCTGAAATAAAAGCCCAGTGCGCACCTCGAAAGCAGAATGCCTACACCAAACTCTACATAGTAAAGAGACATCAGAAAGTGTCAGGCAAGATTATCGCGTGGGCATATTTTGAAGACTTGGAAGTCTATGCAGTGAAAAGAGAGAAGGGGATCGAGTACTTCAGATATTCACATGATCTGAAGACTCTTCCCTATTTTGAGCTCAACCGCTTGGCATGCTTAGATCTTTTGTATGCCAACCCGAGAAAGATGTCGGGATGGTTTGAGGATGTGTTGAAGAAAGAATACCACACCAGGTGGGTAAACTTCAGACCTCAACAACCTAAGAGGTTCATTTGTAAGTCTGAAGTTGATCCTATATCTGGAAGAGTGAAGGTGGTGCTGAAGTGGAGTCCCTCGCGTACAATGTCAAAGACTACCTTATGGGAAATTCCTCAAGACTTCACTCCACACTTCAAATGGTGGTATTATGATTAGCGGACGGGAGAAGTGGACATCGTTTTGAACAGAGATGGAAAAATAGAGACTATCAGGGTATTTGACCCAGTGTGGCTTACTAACTTGTTTGTTGAAGATGTCTATACTTTATACAAGTGGCCACTGTTATATGACACGCAAGACATTGTACAAGCTCTACAGTTCTAACACGTTATACGGCTCTGCTTTGCATTTGAGATACACACAGGAGTTACGAAAGAAGAGAAGTACAATAAGTTTCAAGAACATGTGAATAATGTTAGACAATAGAGTAAACAAGGTCCAAAGGGGAGTTTGTAGATACACGATGTTCCTAGTTTATGTGCTCAAATGTAAAATTCTTTCATGTCTTACACATGTGTAATGTAATGGTTCAATGAAATATAATATTTTGTTGATGTTTATTAATGTTTAGTTATTTCATATTATTATTGTGTTAAGTACAATTCATATGTATGAACTTCTTATATAGGTTTGAGGTTGTTGTTCATAGTTTTTAGTCAATAATGATTAAGAAATGTGTTCAACAATACGCATGAATATATCATGCTTATGGACCAGTTGCATGACTGAACGAGGAGACTAGACCCGTATGATTACGACATAAGATTGACTCAGTCGCACGACTGAACCTTCAGTCGTACGTATGACTCAATCGCATGATTCTGTCGCACGACTGAACCATGCTAATGGTTCAGTCGTACGAATGGAACTACAAACCTATAAATACCACTTAATTCGTGGAAAACATAACTTTTAAGAACACTTGAAACACTTGAAAAACCCTAGCCGTCCAGAACGTCCAAGACATCCAATCCAACTTCAATGTTTGTTCTTGATCGATTCCTACTCATTCTTAATGTTTAGTTCATTCCTATATCGATCGGGTTAATGTTCTTCCTGATTGGATCGACAATCAAATAGGATTCCGCACTATTTGATCTTGTTTCACGTAGAATCTGTTAGTATTCCGTACGTACTCGTTCCTGACAATTATATATTGAGTTGGTCAACATTTTCACATAAATTTTGTTTGCACATGAGTCAGGGTCAAACATAATATGTTTTCATTCGTCGGTATAAATTCGACTTACTCTATGTTTCTATATAATTTAGTTTAAAAACAAGTCGGGTTGACTGTAGTCTATAATTCATCAGGGCACATGCTTCGCCACCCTACGTGCTTATATTCATATATGTTTTGAGTTTGTCTATATTTTAATGTAAAATTTATTTAGAGTTGCGTCAAATATAATATAATTTCATTTGATATTATAATTTCAAAAGGCTCAATGTTTCGATATAAATATAGTTTAGAAATGTTTCGATTATGGTCTGTACTTTTATCATGCCACGTACAATGGTGTCACAACATGAAAAAAGGTAAAAATGCTAGTTATAACTAAACTACAAAAATATTTTATTAAATAAAGGGAAAATATCAAACTCATGCACAATAATGTTCATAAAAGTATACAAGAAACGTAAATTTTATAGAAATAAGTGTAAAAAATCAAAAGTCAATTAAACGATGAACACTAAAATCAAATAAAAGAAAAAATTATGAAAAACATAATGAAAAACATAAAAGGTCAAGGATGGTGGAGGTGTCTAGGGTTAAGCTCGGACTCTGATAATAGCACAAACCCACAATAGCACAAACACATAAGTTAAATAAAGTTTTCTAGTAGTATTTCATTCAAGGGTGTTTGCATATGCAATTACAAAATTCTGAAATGGATTTTGTTACAAACAAAATCAGTAGCAAACTATTATACTAATTACATGAAGTTCTCAATAGTTCACGCATCTTCTGAGTTTACGCACAACAGATAGTTTTCGTATACTTTTTCAGTTCTCACACCATCAGCATCAAAAACCAAAGTTTTTGCAACACATGGAAGTTTTCTCAAAAGTCATATTTTGATTTCCCGAGCCTCAAATTGTGAACTTTACACTAGACTTTGATTTGGTAATCAATTCTAAGTTCCTTATATCTAACTAAAGATAATAAAAATGCAGGAGGATAGTTTAAATAAAATGTAAGGCAAAACTTATATAAAAATAATCATGTCATAATGGAATATATAAAAAACATTCAAGTATAGTTTTGATTATAAAATTTTGTATTCTTTTATGAATTTTCCATGTGTATAATGAAAAACTCTTAGCTAAGGTAGTTATTTTGTCTTTTTACGAATACCACTTTACAAGCTTGGGGTACTAGGCTTTAAGCACGCTGTTCCTTTCACTATGCTTTTATATCTTCTTAGCTTTGTGAAATCATGGCTACGAGGACACGAATTATAATCATTCTGGAAACTCTTTCTTCAATTAGCTCTCATGACAAATGAACAATGGAAAGATTTAGTTCCTATTGAACACTTCGCTACCAATAAAAGTTGCCCTCTTTCTTGATTTTCATGAGGAGCTAGCTTTTGTCAAACATATTATCATTCTTTGGTATGTAAGGTGTTATAACCTTTACCTATACATTCTAGAGATACATTGATCATGATTGTATTTGATTTTATAGCTATGATCTGTAGAGTCCCTAGACGCATCTATCAATATCACATTCTCTCTTAATTTCTTAATGATTTTCTTATTAAAATGAAATCTTTTTCTTGTTTAATCAGAGAAGCAGGGGTTTGGTTGATTATGTAAGTACGAGAGAGAGAGAAACATCATAAGGAATAAAAATGGAATACTCATAGAGGAAATTAGTGAAAGAAATGTGTAGAGTATGTCGGGCATGGCCATGTGCTTAATGGATACTAAGCCCAGGAGGAGTGTTTAAGCACGACTCTGGGCCTAAAAGGCATGGCCCCATGCTAGTACAATTCTTATAATAGTTGGTCAGTTTATACTTGTAAAGTATTTCGGGCATGGTCATATGCTTAATGGGGCATGAATTCGTGAATAAGGTAGGGCACGACCCTATGACTAGTTTTGGGGGATAGTACTTTTTATTCTTTTAGATGTCCAATCACAGGAATGTGCTAATTTAAGCACAGGGTGAGTTTCAGGCTGGGCATGGGGGTGTGCTTAATAAGTGTAGGATCGGTGTTGGTCTCACAACACAAGTTTTTATCTCCCAAACTCACTTAATCTTACTCGATTGATAAAAAAGAATCTTTAACTAAGTTGCCAATAATATAATAAGTTAATAAACACAAGAATAGTTTTCAAGATACTTATATATATTACTTCTCAACTTAGTGTTACAAAACTCTTACAAGCATGATTTGATGAGTTACAATGAGAAACTATATATACTACTATTTATAACAGATTATACTTGGATAACCAGCTGGAATATACAACTAGACAAATACTACATTACTAGAAGTAAAGCATCTAAGATAAAATACTATCCCAAATTAGGTAGTCATGATATGTTCATGACTTACCTTTTGTCACCATTTAAAAGTGGGAACTATACGAATTGATAAAGCTGAACAATGGATTAAAGTATGGTCAATTTCATAGGCGTGGTAAAGTGACACGCAATATATAGGAGGTGGCAACGGGTGTTAGACCAACCATACTTTTGTCCACTGGTTCATAGTTCGTTCTTCTGAAGCTTAAATGGCTTCAAAAGTATAAGTTCTTCTGAGGCCATTTATACTTTAGAAGAATAAGTTCTTTCAAGGCCAATTATACTTTGGAAGAACCATCTTCTTTTAAGTTTTCTACAAGTCTTCATGACATTGTTCTTTGGAAGACTTTGCCTTGGATCTTCTAAGTGTGTATATTTTTAAAGGAAAACTACTTAGCCTCGAAAGAATGAGTTTTACCTTTGGATGTTCTTCATACTCAATTTTTGAAAGATATTTAACTTGTCTTAGGAAGAGCAGCTTTGTCTTCAAAACACCTCTTCAATTGTACTTCAAACTATTCTAAGTGCTGTTTTGGTTGCATCATGCTCATATGATCCAACAAATTCCTCTTGGTTGATGTTACCAAAACAACACTTAGAATATTTTAAAGTACAATAGAAGAGGTCTTCCGAAGACAAATCTCCTCTTTTGATGACAAGTTAAAGATCTTCCAAAGATAGTGTATGAAGAACTTTCAAAGGTAAAACTCAGTCTTCCGAGACTAAATAGTTTTCCTTCCAAAGTATACACACTTAGAAGATTCAAGGCAAAGTATTCCAAATAACAAAGTCATGAAGACTTGCAGAAGTCTCGGAAGAAGTTGATTCTTCCGAAGTATAAAATGGCCTCGTAAGAACTTATTCTTCCAAAACTTCGGAAGAACCAACTAAGAAACAGTGAACAAAAGTATGGTCGGTTTGACCCTCATTGCCACCTTTGATATATTGCATGGCGCTTTGCCACGCCAATGTAGTTGACCATACTTTAATCCATTGTTCACCTTTATCAATTCATATAGTTGCCACCTTTAGTTGGTGAAAAACGATAAATCATGGACATGTCATGATTACCCAATCTAGGATAGTATTTTTATCTTAGATTCTTTACTTCTAGCAATATAGTATTTGTCTTTTTGTAAATTCTAGTTGGTTATCCAAGTATAATCGACTATAGATAATAGTATATATAGTTTCTCATTATAGCTCATCAATCATGATTGTAAGAGTCTTGTACCACTAAGTTGAGAAGTAATATATACACGTATATCTTAAAAACTATTCTTGTGTTCATTAACTTATTATAATATTGTCTTAGTTAGAGATTATCATCAACTGATTGGGATTAAGTGAGTTAAAGAGATAAAACTTGTGTTGTGAGACCAACACCGATCCTGCAATTGGTATCAGAGCTTTTTAGGCTCTTGATTATGAGATCTAACCACCCTAAATCACCCTTGTTTCATCACACTTACTCACTTCACCCAAATTGCTCCTAACCATAATTTTTCTAAGTTTGAGATAGAAACCATGACCAAGTTCCAATTGTCACTCCTGATAATTGTAGAGTGTGTTGCAAACGTATTGAAGGCTTTATCAAATATTAAGATAGCCGATTGTGGAGTTTAGTTACTCATGGCCCTTAAAAGCCAAAGGTGGAATCCCAGCTGGTAATGGTGCTATGATTGAGAAAGCTATTGAACACTACTCTGATGAAGACTTGAAGAAGATGGACATTGACTGCAAAGCTTTGACTGTGTTGCTTATAGCTATACCAAACTTCATAATTGTAGGCTTTAAGAAATACGAGTCTGCCAAAGATCTATTTAATGCTTTGACGTTGATGTACTTTGGTTCTACTGATTCCAAAGAGTCCAAGAAAGAAGTACTGAAGAAGTAGTTTGAAAACTTCACACATATTGTTGGTGAGACCCCGTGTCAACAATAGTTCAGGTACATGGACTTGATTACCTCTCTTCATTCTATGGGAGTGACTCTTGAGAAAAGAGACATAGTAAGAAAATTCATGAGTGCACTTCCTCGTGAATGGACCTTTTAATGTGTCTTAATCAAAAGAACTGAGAATCTCAACACTCTCACTATGAATGACCTATATGGAATCCTTGATGGATATTGTATCGAGATGGAAACTCAGAAAGGCCATCAGAAGAACATAAACTCAAATATTCCTATCAACAATGATCTACATGTTGTTAAAGGTTCATGAACTCCCAAGCCCCAGTTGTACCTGAACTACCCCTAGTAGCCATCATCCTCTTCTTGATCTTATATCACATTTTATGAGACACCTAGGTCTTAACAAGCTCAACAAAATCCTATCCAAGATAGTTGTACTTGTTTCAGGAAATGAACACTCTGGAGTTTTTCAATTATGTTCTGATTATCTCGAGTGTTTTAGCCCAGATGATGTGGAGCACATGAACATTATCAAGCAAATGGCTCTCCTAACCTACAAAGCAAAGAAGTTCTTCAAGAAAACTAGAAGACAATTTCCTCAGAACCCAACCAATAGAAAATTTGCATCTGACAAGTCAAAGGCCAAGTGTAACAACTGCAACCAACTTGGTCACTTTATAAAGGAATGCAAGGCTCCTAGATCCAATCTTGGAGCAACTCAAGCCTTCCAACATCCTATTACTCCAAAAGTTGCAGCCAAAACAACTAAATAACAGAATACAACAATTGCTCAAGAAGTTGATTGGAGCTTCATGTTGCAAGAAGTCACTACTGCTCAAGCTCTCATGGCTGGAGCTAAAGACAGTAAGGTATATGAATATCTATGTACTCCAACCAATATTGCTAAGGTTAAATTGTATCGAGACTACAACATGGAAATTAAAAATGATATTAAGTCCTTAAACATATTATAATCTAACTTTAAAAGAGCAAGATCTGACTACAAACTCAAAATTGAAGAGTTAGAGAAAACTATATCCTTTTTAAAACATGAACATTCAAACTACAAGGCTCAAATAAAAGACTTAATCTCCAAGTTGGTTGAGGGTTAAGCCCAGCTAGTAATAGCTAAGGCTAAAGCAAAGAAGTAAGCTATTGAAGACCATAACTCAATACCATCATTGTATCATCCTCCCACTCAAAGGTGTGTTATCAAAACAAAAGTGGGTTGGGAACTAATGAAATTGTTCCACCATAGTCTTATGTGCTGGTTAGACATGCAAAATATTGTACTAATGAGCAAGAGGTACTAACTATTGACTCACTACTAAATGAGTAGAAGAATGATGCAACAATGGTAACCACCACAGGAAAGTATGAGGTAGAAAACCTCATCCATACCCTTGATGATAAACCTCTAACCACTAAAGAAAGAAGGAATAAAAACATAGCAGCAAGAAAAACTACCAAGAAGGTGGCTAAGTCAAAGTTGAAAATAGACCCAAGGCAAAAGGGTGTATTCCTCTTAGTTGTATTTCAAGAGGTTGGAAGTTCTGATTCAGGAAAAGGTGTAGTACCAACACTCCTATCCGGCTAAAGGATCAGGAATTAAAGGGAAAGGCTATTGAAGAAGAAAAGAAGTGCAAAAAACAAAATTCATCATGCCCCATTAAGTATAACATTGAGTGCATAATTTGTGGATTAAATAATCACATGGCTAAAGATTATTACTACAATCAAACTAGCACACATTATGCAACCAATTTTAAGAAAGAATGAGTCAAGGATGATTTCACATTTGGACCTTACCATATGGTGCAAGTTTTAAGGAAAGGAAAACTTATTTTTGAAGCCAAGTTGCTTTCGGAAGAAACTCATTCTTTCGAAAGGGAAATTGCATTAGACGACAAGCCAAAGAACAAACAAAGGAATAAAAAGAATCCTTTGAAACCTTCTGAGAAGAAGACTACTTCAGAAGAAAAGGTGGTGACAACTTCTTTCGAGAAGAAAGAAGCCTCGGAAACAAGTCATGCCATTCAAGCCTCCACAAGATCATCTACACTGATCAATCATAGGATGGAATGGATGATCAGAAAAGATGCTACAAGACAAACCTCTTTTTCACAAACCATAGTTGAAACCCCATGCATATTCTTTAGTGCAATTATCTTATCTACATTGGAAGAGCCCAAGACCAACCAGGCTTGGGTTTCCAATTATAACTAATCGTTTCACCTTATGTATAGGGACATCCACATGACAAGAATAGAAATGTATAGATTCTGGACAGTGGATGCTCCAGGCATATGACAGGGAATAGATCTCTCCAATAATAATTTCAACACTTTGATGGAGGTCAAATTTATTTTGGAGGTGAAGTTGGAGGATACATTTACGGTAGAGGTAGTGTATCCAACGGTAAGTTAAAAGTTGACAAAGTAAACTTTGTCAAATAGCTTGAGCACAACCTATTTAGTGTTTCTTAGTTCTATGATCAAAAGCACCAAATGCTTTTAGTAGAACATGAGTGCATTATCCTTAAACCCAGGATGATAATTCCTCTAGAATTGGTTCTTCTTAGATCTCCAAGGAGAGTGGTTATGTAAAAGCTAGAAATAAACAATGCTTCCCACTGGGTGAAGTGTCACGCTTTCTTTCCAAAGCTAATTGTGATGAGTCACTCTTTGGCATAAAAGAATGTGCCATGTTAATTTAGAACCATGAACAAATTGGTTAAAATAACTTGATACATGGTATGCCTAAAAAGGAATTTTTCTGTAAAGATAATTGTGTTGCTTGTCTAAGAGGGAAACAACAAAAGACGTCTCACAAATCCAAACAAGTTAACTCCATCACCACCCTAGTACACTTATTATACATGGATCTATTTGGTCCCACAAGTATAATGAGCATTGGAAGGAAATCATATTGCCTTGTGATTGTCGATGACTTTACAAGATCTACATAGGTATTCTTTTAAGAACTAAAGAGGAAACTGTTGAAACTTTAAAATATTTTATCTTTGAAACTGAAAATCAAATTGATCATAAGGTAAAACTTATTAGAAGTGATCAAGGGTCTGAGTTTAAGAATCAAGTTCTTGACTCATTGTTTAACTCAAAAGGAATTTTCAGACAATACAGTGCTCCTAGAACTCCTCAATAAAATGGTGTTGCTAAAAGGAGGAATAGGAAACTTATAGTTGCTGCAAGAACTATGTTACCTAATTCAAAGTTACCTCTAACTTTCTACGTAGAAGTAGTCAACACTGCATGTTATATTAGAAAAGGGTTCTTATTGTTAAGCGCCATGGAACAATTTATTGCTTAGAATCAACAATTTGAGGAATCGTCCAACATTGTTGTCATTGAGCACACTCCTTATGTTAAGGGAAATGGTCCTTATCATATTTTTGGCTTAGAATTGTTTTCAAACTATTCTAAATGATCTTGAGCAAATATTTTAGCTGGAATAGGAACTCAAAGTGACTCTTATTATGATCAAATATTTAAGTTACCCAGGCCTATTTCAATTTCTCCAAGAAGTCATGAAGATCAAGCTACCAATACTAGAATTCCTAAAAGCTTGACCATCTCAAGAAGCAATAGGGCTTAAACAAGTTGTTAGCCAATTGAGCCTCAAAATGCATTAGCTGAGAACCCCAGTATTCAACACCAAGCTAATGAAGATAGTGATCTAGAGGAGGAGGCAACTGTTGATGCTACTTCGTAGCGAAATACCATTGTTACTATCACACATACATTCAAGTAGTCCTCGATGAATGAATGTGAGACATCAGCTGAAAATGATGTTTATAGTCCTAAGTAAAACTTCTCGAACATAGATCTATCCATACAACTAGATGTGATTCCTAGGCACATAATACACAACACTCATCCAGCCGAGAACATCATTGGGGATGTCACAGAAGATGTGAGAACAAGAGGTCAGACCCAAAATGGAAATGTCTGCTTATATGCATGCTTGCTCTCTCAAGTGGAACCCAAGAAGGTGTAAGAATCCCTCAAGTATAGCAATTAGATTGTATCAATGCAAGAGGAGTTGGTTTAATTCAAGTGGAAAAAGTTATGGAACGTGTGTCCATAACCACCTGAGCCAAGTCCCCATTGGTAGTAAGTAGGTGTTAAAAAATAAAAGGGACGATAGAGGTTTGATCATCAAGAACAAAGCAAAAGTTGTGGTTAAAGGATACACATAGAAGGAAGGCATAGATTACACTGATTTCTCTGCACCTATTACAAGACTTAAGGCTGTACGAATCTTTCTTGCTTTTACAATATCCAAGAACTTCACAATCTATCAACTTGATGTCAAATATGCATCTCTATACGGGGATATTGATAGAGAATTCTTTGTGTGTAAGCAACCTAGATTTGAAAACCCACAACACCCTAACTATGTGTGTAAAGTGGATAAAGCTCTTTATGGGTTGCATTGGGCACCTAGGCTGTAGTATGAGATACTGTCTCAGTTTCATCTAAAAATAGCTATATCAGAGACACCATAAACAAGACATTGTTCATAATGAAGTTTGGGTAGGACATGTTGCTTCCTCAAATGACCAAATGTTCAAAGACTTTGAATGCATCATGCTGTGCTCGGATGTTATGGATCCAAAATCAGATGTTAGACTATAGTTTCAACTTCATGGAGACTTTTATCTACATAGATAACAAGAGTGAAATTTCAATCACAAAAAATCCTGTCAAGCACTCCAAGACAAAGCATATTAACATCAGGTACCATTTCATTCGAGATATTCACGAGAAAAACTTAATCAAACTAGTCAAAGTCAATTTAAATGAACAATATGCTAACTTGTTCACCAAAGCTTTTGATAAACAAAGATTTAAGTATTTAATCATAACAACTAGAATGATTAACATTGACTAGTCCATATCTTTTGAAAACCTTTTAATGGTGTTTTGTTTGTGTTGTCTTCATACAATCTAAGACCAGTTACAAAAGCTTTTTCTTCAAAATTCTAAGTATGAATTCTTTTAAAGAGAAATTTATCATTGGAAGATATCTATATCTATCATCTGAAGGCAAATTCCTCTATACTAGTACTCTCTTTTGAAGATTTTTCTCCTCGAAAGAACATTTTACCATAGATCAAATCAAAATTTAAAGCTTACAAACTTCTTTTCTCGGACGAACACTTTACTCTCGGGAATAAACTTGTCTTTGACACATGGCTTGCCTTTGGAAGTAAAAGTAGCCTCGAAAGACATTATTGAAAAACTTACCAGTTTTCTCTCGGAAGCAATTTTACTCACGAAAGAAAACTTTACTGTGTAACGGAAAGCTTTGGGCCCCACTTTGTAAAAAGAAATATTTTATTGATTATTATCAAAATATTTCAAAATGGTCTATCTTACCACCCTTGTCAAATCGAAACCTAAACTATCCTTTCACCTTATCGGTTTGATCTTTTTAACCCCATTAAAAACTTCCGACTCTCTCTCTTTATTTTCTTTACCTTACCTTCAAAAAAGCCCCAACTTTCCACTATCTTCTTCTCCACTCACTCTCAAATTCCTTTAATCAAATAGTACTCTCCAAACAATGGCCCTGAATCCCTAACACAACCAAGTCACTATCCTTGATTCTTCAAAGGATGTCAATTTTGCCCCCATTATCCTATTTTTGTCACAATTTGCGTACTTCACTAGCCCTCACTGTTAATCCTACCATCTACTCAAACCATATAGCCATAATCTAGGCCAATGGCTAAAGTAAACTACTTAATAATGAAAGGGTCATAAGATCGAGGATATGTGGGCAAGAGATCATCATTAGTGAAACCATACTCAGTGAGCATCTGGAACTTCATGATGAATGATTCCCCATTGAGTTCCCTAATTCTATTTGGCGGACACCTGCATCAAGATGGGATATGGCGGAGATGTGAGCAAGCCTACTATCTACGATTTCAATTGCTCCTACAACTAGAAGTTCTTGCGGCATATTGCCATGTACAACTTATCCAAAAAAGCAGGGGGATGGAATCAAATCCTATATGATTTAGGCTACCTAGTTCATGGGTTGGTCAAAGGCCTTCGCTTCAACTACTCATAATTTGTGCTAAACAATCTAAGAGGAACTTTCACTAGGGATCCATTCTATATGTATCCCCAGTTCATTCAACACATAATCAACTACAAGCTTAATCAGGACAATCTTAAATGTGAAGACATTCTACTGGTTCCTGACATGAGCCGAACATCTTCAAAACACTAAAGAAGCAAGTGATGAACCCACACGAGACACCACCACTACAACACCATCTTCCCAACTAATAAAATTCACAAACAAAAGATGGCCTAAACAAAGCCTTGTTCAATCCACTTTGATTGAACAAGTCCCCTCTTTTTAAACAAAAAAGGCTAGAGTGGAACTCAAGGATCCCATTTAGCTAAATTTCCAACCATCCTCCACAATTGACCTCAATATAAGTGTTGAGTCTCCTCAGTCTCAACCTGTTGAGCCCACAACCCAAGCCATAAGCCCTCAGGGTGAGTCTCCACACTATCTTGGGCAACCTAAAAGGGATAGCTACATCACTGGCTCAGTTGCTATTGCAGAGGAGCCATTAGGTGTTGAACAAGGTCCTAGGTCATTAGATATAACTTGTGTTTCCTTTATTGACCTCTTAAGTCAAACTAATAAGGATATTATGTTTCATTAGGGCCATGATGTTGATCTTTCCCACCACTCTCAAGATCAACTGTCCTTAGGGAACCTTTGATATCTACCCCACATCAGCTGAACCAAACTAAGATGAGTCCAACTGGTGTGCAGGTGACTTATGTAGACTTAGTTTCCTCTATTGAGAGTATCTTATTAGCCACTCAAGATAGTGGTAACATTAGTGAGACTAAGTCCATGACAAATTTGACAATTGATGCCTCTGAAAAAGACATCCGTACGCAAAGGTATCTAGTACTGGTGGTGATGATGAACATACTAGGTATGTTTTCTTATCTCCCCATGATTCTTCAAATGAAGATGAGGGTAGTATGTAACTTACTATCAAAGACTTACTTTCTAAAGTCTCCCACCTTGAATCAAAGGTTAAGAATTTAGAAGATAGGTCTACTACATAACAACTTGAGATTGAAAATCTTAAGGCCCGACTAGCTAAGAAATAGATTAAGAAGTCTATTAGGAAAATACCAATTTAGGTTTCTTCAAATTCTTCTTCTAGCTCATTAACTTTTCAAGATGATGCTACCAAAAAGGGGGAGAATGTACAAAAAAAGACATATGGATCCCAGCCTTGTCATCTCTTCTTTTTACCCAACATAACAACACCCTACAACCATCTTCCCTCAACCGCCTCCTATTACCATTCAAGTAGATCCAAGGATGCTTATTGACCTTAATAGATTTTTAACCAAATTTCTGATAAGCTCCTCCCTTGAACAACCCTCCCCTGATGTAGTTGTTGCCTACTTTGGAGCTGAAGAGCTTCAAAGGTTAAGTGCACCACCTACCTTTGAGAAGGAAGTTGGTCAACCTAAGGTCTCTATTGAATTTAAGATTAAGTTCAAAGGGGATATACAGATGGCCCAAAAACCAACTTAGAAAGGGCATGTAGTGTAGTTCAAATCACTATCGAAGTAGAAATCCAAATTGTGGAAGGAGTAATTCAACTGCCTTCCTTGTCTGATGACCTATTCATCATAGAGGGCATTCTTGACCTAGCCACTAAGGTAAACAGTAAGGACTTCCTTAAAACTCCTCTATCTCAAACCCCACAAGTTCAACTCCACTCTCCCTAACCTAAATCCTCTAAGCCTGAGTCTACAAAGGATGATCCTAAGGGAATTACGAAGATCACTGATGAGGAGCTTCTAGAGGAGGAAGGATTGGAAAAGCTTAAATAGAAAGGAAGAATTGATACCGGGAAGCTATTGGCTTTAAGTAGCAAAATAGCAGTAGCCGTTCAAGAAAGTATCAATAATAGAAGGAGAGTGGAGATCATAGACATGCTCATTAGCCTGGGAGTAGACAATATAAATATACTCTTGCTCATACTTGATGAGCTTGTGAAGTTTGAGAAGGTAACCTTCCTGCAATAGAAAAAGGAAGAGGCAACAAGGTTGGCCATAGAGGAGGAAAAAAGAAAGAAGGAGGAGGAGGCACTGGAGAGAGACAGAGAGAGGATGGAGAGAATAGTCTTTCTTTACACAAGTGGCAACTCTCAGAAGGAGCTAACTTCTCATGATTATGATACGATCTTGTTTCTTTTCCATAACAAACAAGATCAAATCAACAAGAAGAGGAAAAAGGATGCTAGGAAGAAGTTGAGGGAGAAGAAGAAGGAAGAGGAAGAGCCACAACGTATAGCTACAAAGAAGGTGGGATATAAGTCTTGGATGAAAGCCTATCTCAAAGCCCATGGCTTCACCAGCAAGAAAGTGGGTCCCATGTTTGAAAAAACCTACAACCAGATGTCAGTGACATCAAGACTAACATTCACTTAGGAAGAAGGCAGGAGGTAACTCAATGACAAGGTGTTCAGAGCATAGCACCTAAACTACTACGCAAACCACAACCTACAAAACCTACGCCCGCACCTTTTCCTTTCCGCATCAAAACCAAACCAACTACTGAACCTTACAACTTTGTACCCGCACCATCAGCCTTACCAAAACCCTCACCCATTGCTTCTTAATAACCACCGCCACCACCTATCCTTAAACCCAAAACACAACCCCAAACCTAATCTTTACCCAATCCATCCTCTGAACCATGAAAGCCCCTGTTCTTAGAAAAGTTCAAGGAGATCAAAAGGAAGTTCATTAACTGCATAACCTTGAGTGACATCTTGTATGAGGAAGAATCCATTAAGCTGAATCACGAAAGAAGCATTGCTTGATCTGCCTAGGGGAATATTGGACGAAGCCAACCAACTTCTTACTACTAACTCAAACGCTGTTAAGGAAGAAGAAAAGAAATTAAGAAGAAGGCTGGTGACTCTTCTAAACATAAGAAAAGGGGACAAGCTTCCAACCAAGCCCTTCAATCCTAGGAAGCAAAATTTTCCAGTGGAGATTCGATAAACCTTCACATAACTTTGCTTTGGAAAGGGAGAATAGTCAAGTAGATAGACATGATGCACCATCTCTGCTATACTCAGGAGATTTGACATAGCTGAGTTAGTAGAAAAAATATTCTCCAATCCCTCCAACTCTCAGATTGCTACTCACATTAGAAATCATCTAAGCAGTCTTCATCTTGCTGAGCTTACAAAGAAAGCAAAGACTAAAGAAGAGTTGAAGATGACAGCAAAGGAAGAAGATGAAGAAGGTCCAACCACTCAAGGAAGAACATGCTTATAGATGGTTAAAGGCCATCTTCTCCTATAGTTAAATGTGTGTAGATACATGTGTCGCTAGTTTCTGAACTTAATGTAATATGTTTTTATTGTCTTACACCTATCTAATTGAACGGGTACTGAATGATATACATTATATGGTTGTGCTTATAATGTTGAATATTTCATTGCTTGATATGTAATAACGCTTATTGAACTAACTA
>BJCM01269998.1:0-58375 GCA_018326385.1 Flaveria bidentis
GGTCATGGCATAGTTGCGGCTATGTAGCTTACGTTTCTTTCCACGATTATTGGGTTTGGAAGAGGTTTTAGTATCTTTGGTTTCATCGGGTGTGGTAGAAATTACTTGGTGGACGGTTTTTGAGGAACCTTTAAGGGACAAGGTTCCATCTTTTACAAGATTACCGGAAATGGTAGCCGCCAACCTAATGGCTCTCTCAAGGGAGAATGGTTCGGCTGCAGTGACGGAGTCACGAACAAGTGGGGGAAGGCCTCTAATATACTTAGCAATGGCCCTATCGGTTGTGTTTACAAGGTGGGGAACAAGGATTCTAAGTTGTTTGAACCTAGTGGTGTAGATTTGGTTGTTCCCTCCAGTTTGTTTAAGGTTCCAAAACTCTTCCTCGAGACCTTGCATCTCGTGAGAGGGGCAAAACTCCTCAAGCATGAGTTCTTTTACCTTCTCCCAAGGTAGGGCAAAGGCGACATCGTTGCCACGGGTGATTCTTTCTCTTTTCCACCATTCAAGTGCCCTCGATTGGAAGACACCGGTGGCACTACAAGTACTCAGTTGATCGGGACATTCGCTATTCACAAAAGTTACTTCGATGCTATCGAACCATTGAAGCATCTTTGAAGCACCTTCTTCGCCGGTGAAGGGTTCAGGGCCACAAGATTTGAAGTGTTTATAGTTGAAGGTAGGGTTTTTGATGTATTAAGTTGGGAGTCAACCGAGTGATTTGGGCTAGGAGTAGCTTAGACTTGTCTTACAATATTGGATTTTTTCTACATTCGCACGTGGTTTTTTTTCTACATTCACCATTTTCAGAGTAATTTCATATGGAGAAGATTAATTTAACATTCATGGTACTGAGAATTGGGTTTGGTGCATTGATCTTGATACGGTTCGAGAGTTACGATCACAAACTTGTGTTTGTGTTAAGCTTGGACCATTGGACTTGGTTTCGGGCTTTTCTTTTGGGTTAATTTACATGTTTTAAGACCCTTAATTATATTTTAAAGATTTGGGCTTGTTTACAAGTTGGTTGGGTTCGTTCATGAACACCCGGTTACGTATGATTCCGACTGAATTTATATTTACAGCGTGTCGTAAGTATATTTGAATGCATATAACGATTTTTTTAAGCATGTGTAACATATAAGTATATAGAATAACTTTTAATAATACCTCCATTGATCAAATCTCAAGAGTACAAGGGTATGAATTGATGAATTACAAAGTACAAGAACTAGAAATGAAACAACATAAAGTACGGACGTTACATGAATCTTGTGGGCTTATTAACTTGTGGTTCCAAAGCTAGTAGCTTTTAAGAACTTTTTTATGTATGTATATATGTTTGTTTTGCTTATGTGTTTGCATGTGTATGTGTCATTGTTTGTGTGTAAAGATGAGAGTTTTTAACTTTTAATTTTTTAATCAAATAGTTTGGATGGATGTTAATGCTAAAGTATTACTTTGAAAGAATTAAATAATACAAAATAGGGTTAGAGACCTCCTGATATACCAAGAAAGATGAGAACCAAAAAGAATATAAATTAAAACAATTAAAATTGATAATGTATACATATGCTATCCACATGTTAAATCATTATAATCATAAAACAACGTTTCAAATCATGTGAATATTATTTTGATTTTTGTTTTTATACAAGTAACACCTTATCAACATACTATAAACTATTTGTCCTGTATCTCTTCAAGCGAGACACACGAAGACATATTGTTGTATGTAGACTTCTTTTGATATTGTTATTTGATTTTGTTTGGTCATATTCAAATATACCCACTTATGTTTGTGGAGTTTTTTTTACTAGTATTAATTAGAATATCAACGAATGAACATGAATATGTTCCTTGTCTTAACGAACTGACACGAACAAGAAAAACCGTTTATTCAAGAGTTTCTTCGTTGGTTCACTAATGTAAAACAAACGAATATGAAAATGCACATGCTTGCGTTCACTACCTTCACTTAGTTGGTTTACATTTTACACGCCTAAAATGATTGATATGAATAACAATATGAAGAACTAAAAGGTGCAATAGTGTGAGAGAAATGAAACTAATGGGCTCATAAATGAAACTAATGGGCTCATAAATGAAACTAATGGGCTAATAACAAAACACAAGAGTCGAGTTTGAAGAGAAGTTGTTGCGGCATTAATCATTGGATCAAAGCCCATCTCACCTGGATTTCATTCAACAGCCCACTTCAAACCCAAAAAGAACGTCCGGTGTTCGGTCAGTTAAGCTTCCAATGTATTAGAGCATAGAATCCATATACTTATCCATATAATTTAACTAAAATCTATCATTTTATCAATTTATCTTTAAATTTTATTTAACTTTCAAAAGCTTCTCACATCCCATTCCTCATCTCTATCTTTATACTCTTGTTAACTTTTTATTTCTCTTTTTTTATTTACAATCTTTAACTACTAACTATTTTGTCTTATTATCCTATTCTTTTAAAAACATCGATTAAATGGTCAAAACTTATAAACTTAAACATAGATCGACATACAAACAAATATTTGGTTTGAAAGTACCTGCTTCAACCACAATATGAATCCACACCATCACTAGAAAAGCATAAAGCAGTTGGAAGGGAAAAAAAATTAAGCAACATGGACATACATTATTAAAAAAACAAGGCAATTAATCGCAAACAAATCTCAATGAAACTCAATTGATGCATTAAAAACTAATTGGGATCATAACAACAAAAACTAGCTAATAATATAATACCCAAATGTTCAAATTAAGAACTTACATACAAAATATTAAGATCAAGATCATTTTTACCAATCTTCGGTTTCTATAACAAAAACTACATGATAGCAGCAAAAGGTTAGCATCAAAATCATATGCCCATACTTCAATTTGCATAACAAAAAGAACTAGCTAATAATTATGTATCGGTATTTGGGTTTCAAAGCTGGTTATCTTAGGCATGAGCATGTCTATTCATGTTTTCTCTCTGAAGTTCTTGAAAATACAAGCGTTGCATTTCTTGCATAACACTTAAATCCATCATCATAATCCTTTGATTTGATTCCTTCTTTGCAAGCTCTATTTTCTTTGCCTCCACCCTCAATCTTTCTTCTTCAAGGCGTAATTTTTGCTCCTCTTTCTCCTTGTCATACTCCATTTTCTCGGCCTTAAGACGATAGAATTCTTTCTCCTAAGCACGTGACTCCTCCAAAAGAGTATACTTCATCTTTCTAAGTTGGAAATTTTCCTCTACTAGTCTCCCTTGAGCCTTCCGTTTTGCCTTTTCAGCTTCCCTACCCATTGGTCTGTCAATATCTATAACTTCATTCTCAATCGCATTCCCCTTCTCGAGATCAAAAATTGAATCATCTTTAGGGGATGTGAACATTGTCTTCCTATGCTTTGCATCATCCTTTGTGGTATACAAAATCCACTTAGGTTGGTCCTTTAATAGGTGCCAACAATGTTCAAATTGAAAGTTACATTTTTTAGTGACAGTACATAATCTTTGCTTTCTCAAGATTGCATTTAAACAAATAAAATACATGTTTGAAAGCCCAAAAATAATAAATTACTTTCAAGATAAGTCGAGTGTGGAATTTCTACCTTGCCTTGCCCGGTCATGCCACTTTGATTTAACCCTTCAACTCGAGCTAGTTTTGCGCAAAATTTATTTGTGGCTTTTTGAATAAATGACCATCGATGTATTAGAGATTTCATGGTCTGCTCGCTTGTGGTTACTTTATGTTGTTGAAAGTACTCATAAAAATTTTCCCAAAGTTGGGAGTGTGTCTGATCAGTTCCGTGGGCGGCATCAAGGCTACAATTTAACCATGCCGAGACTATTAACTTGTCTTCTTCGGGGGTGAAGTTCTCACCCCTAGCTGATTTTTTGATACTCATTGGATTGTTAGGGTGTAAGGTCGGAGAGTCATTATTGCTCATAGGAGATGTTCCATTTCTCACATCATAAGTGGGATAAAGTTGAGAATCTTGGCTAAGAAGATCGGTGAAGTACATATGCTCTTGGTCTTGTGGATCCATAGCTAAAACATAAATCAAAAATGCATTCCTTGTAAACATTTGTTACTCAAACACACATGGATCAGAGAGTCACTAATTCAGTTCTTCACATACAACAAGTAGGCAAACTACAACACACATGCTTCAACAATAATTTTTAAACCTTAAAACAATATCAATTATCATGTGCAGACACATGCATTATTACAAGAAAGCAAAGTTATAGTTGTTTTTGTGTCTTTTTTTCGGGATTGCATGTGAATTAGAGTAAATTAACTCTTATTTGGATTTAAGATATGGAATTTGCTTCATCCACAGGCTCTCAAAACTGTGTCCTTGTGATTATTGAGGAGTGCCTCCATTATATTTACAGTTAATACCTATCTTCCAGAAAGGTAAAAGAAGCAAAAAGGACTCGAATTGACATTCTAACAGCTATTTTTGAAATCGAGTAGAAGATAACGAGCTCAATATAAAAGGTCACAATGAAATCAACCTGTCTCTTCTCTCTAATTTGCATAAACAAGAAACTAGGGTTACAAACACCGTACAACAACAAAAGCAATGAAAACCTCACAAATCGACAAACCAAAGACAATACAAATTCACAATTAAAAACAAGAAGATAGCACTTACAGGAAGATAGACAGAAAGTCGGAAGGAGACGGAGACGATGTCGAAGAACAGATGTAGGCGATGAACCGATGTAGGCGATGAAACGATGTAGGCAAAGAACCGAAGTAAATGTGTGTGAAAATGTTTGATGATCCTTGAGTATCTTCACCTTGAAGGAGGTTGCCTTTTGAGGGGAGGGAAGGGAAGGGGTGGGGAATCAAATGTGTGTGAAAATTGTTTTATTCATTTTATCATTTAAACAAAGAATAATAATTTATTAATTTATAAATAAATCTTTTTATAAAAGTTTAAATTTTTGTTTATCATTTTACAATATATAACTAAATAGAAAAGACTTATTAAAACTTATAAAGTTATAAAAATGAATAAAACAATTTTCCATATTGCTTAAATTTCACATTTAACGCGTTTGATTCAATAAAATAAATAATAAAAATTTTAAATATTAAATTGTCCATTGTATGAAAGTTCAAACTGAGTTCGGATTTGGTTTCATAATTTTGAAATTTGGCGGATGTTACATCCGCAACCCCATCACCACCACCCTAGTCCCATCACCAGCATCGCAACCCCATCACCATCAATCGCAACCCCATCACCACCACCGCAGCCCCATCACCACCACCGCAGCCCCATCACCACCACCGCAGCCCCATCACCACCACTGCATCCTCCATCACAACCACCCATCACCACCACCAAAACCCCTATCTCCACCTCCATAACTGATCATCAATACTAAATCTGCGATTTTTGCCAAAACACCCTTGCCCCCCAACGTGTTTCGTCCGCCAACGTGTTTCACCTTCCACCACTAGATATGCTTCTCTAGAACAACAATTTCACATCTTGGTGGTTGTGGTCTACCGATCGCACAGATACACAAAGAAGAGAATAGAAGAGAATAGATAGGGATGGTTGTGGTTCTTCTAGTCGTTGAGGTGCGGTGACAACGACGGTGCGGCGACGATGGCGGTGCGACAACCGCGATGGTGTGGCGACCACGATGGTTGTGGTGGTAGTGGTGGACACAAAAAGGGAGAAGAGAAAGAGACTCAGAGAGAAGATGAAAGTGGTGGGATGTGAGAAGATGAGAGGTATTAAATAAGGTTATTTTTATTATTTTATTAAATTTAACTGAAAAATCTAACATCGTTAGTGTGTTCGACTCAAATGGAAATAAAAATGAAACGTCAGGGGGCAGATAGTAATTTTTAAACCGCAGGAATGCAAATAGTTAAAATGAACAAACGTCAGGGATACAAATGGTAATCTACTATTTCATTAAAGTTTTCCTTATATTTTGTGGATATATCATGTATAGAGACTCCATTGTGAGTGCTTTTAGTACGCTTAATTAAAAAAGTGATGCTTTATATCCATTAAATAATTGTTATACTCTTAACTTGTAAAATAAGTAGTTTTTTTTATTTACCACATCACCCCTAAATATGTTGAAACTAAATTTTTAAGTTTTATCTATTTATTATTATTACTCTTTATATTTGTTGTCTTTATTATTTTTATTTGTGGTGGTTACGAGTGTTAAAAAAATCAAAAACAAAAAATAACCGAAACTAAATCGTATCCATAATCGTAAAATCAAATCAAATCATAAAATCGGTTTTCACTTTGGTTAACGGTTACACAAAATCTTGTGAGTGATTTATTGTGAGTGATTTATTGTGCGTGATTTAAAACTAAATATTTGACGAGTGAATGATTAAATAGTTATAATTATATTCATAAGTGCAAAACTAATTATCATAACTTTAGATATCAGAAAATTTTCTATTGAATTCATTAATATATTTAATACAGTTGTAATGGAAATCATTTTATTTGATTTTTATATATAAATAGTGGGATGAAGATAACGTACCTAATGCGAATAGAAGTTGATTAAGATAAGCAAACCTTGGAATCGAGTCATCAAACCACTTTACTTTCAATCTCATTATCTTTAGAAAAAAAGAAGAAGAAAATAAAACAAATGCCTCAAAAGAAAAACTAAAAAACAAAATAGCAAATGTTCAACGACCAAACATAAGCCAACACGTTAGAACTAAAGAGACGTTATTTGAGTCAAGTAAAAGTATTCTAAAAAACTTTACTAGCCAGTCCTACTGGTTAAATTGTTAACGGCGAGCTATGCATGATCAAATATACTAATAAACACTAACATTTTTTTTACTTACAAACATCTTATATAATATAAAAAATACATTCATAAAAATATAAAAAATAAATGTGATTATGACATTATATGTTTGAACCGGCGAGCTAGTGAGTGGTTGCCCAAAATTCTTTATGTTATTTTAACCATTTTCCTTCCAAAATCCAACCATAAGCTCGTGATAGATAATGCCATAATGGCCCACCTTGAAGCCAAACTTCGTCGTTTTCTCCCTCAAGTTTTTGATTGTTTTTTTCTTATTAATTATGATTTTACCCATTTATAATAGTAATCGAGTTTTATAAATGTTTTAATTAGATTAGTAATGCATATCTTGCAATTTTGCTCAAATTAGACTATTAAATCATTAAATCAAATCATTATTAGATTTTTTTATGTTAAGAAGGAAATAATGAAAAACGAGATGTAACGATTGGATTTTATTCAATTAAATCATATGGGTACCCCGTACCACATTCAAATAAATCATGTTTAGAAATTCAGTTAAGTTCGAATTTACTCCGTAAATTTTGATCAAAATGATCATTTTCCATTAAAAGATTAAAAAACATAAATTTAGCTTTAAACGTTTCATCAGTTATTTCAACTTGAATACAATTAAAAGATAAATTGATGCTTTAATCTGTTGATAAAATAATTACTTTTGTAAATTTTTTATGGAACAAAATTTAAATGAACTCTTAAAAATTTAATCACTATTATGTGTAGGTACTAGGTACCCCATTTAATAATTAAAACTCACGTTTGATTGCCAATGAATTTTATATCAATTGGTTTAAGATGAGTTATTTTATGATTTTTCAAAGTGAAAGTTATGGGTTGAAGTTTTATTAGATGCAATATGTTTCAAGTGGGTCAAGAGTTTTATCATAGTGAGCATTTGGGTGGTGGGTTTCCTTTGGAATGGTGGGCGAGCCATGTCACCAGCGCTGTCTGTGTTTGTTGATGTGGATGACTTTTCGTCAATGAATTTACCTGATTGACCCAAACTTAAAAATTTACTCGTTGAACATTAAAATAAATAAAAACCTACCCTCGATTACCAACAAAATAGCGCAGGTGGTGCTTTGTTTCGACGTCCCAATTCCCCTACACACAACGTCACCGTCCCTTTTCCAATTATATTGGCTTTTGTGATAGATACATAGATTGATAGATATATAACAAACAAAACACATGCCTCTTCTAACTGAAACTCTAATTTCTTCTTTCCATTACTTCACTCACATGAACTCTTGAAAGTAATCTCCTTTTCATACTCTGTTTCTTTAAAACAAATCAAACAGAGTACAAACTCATAGATCCGTGAGCAGGTTTGTTTGCCCCAAAAAGATAATAATAAAAAAGAAAGAAATTAAACTCTGTTCGATATATGTACGTTTTTAAAATCCATAATTTCAGATAGAAAGATAGAGTTTAACTAGAGTTAGAGTTAGAGAGAGAGAATCCCATCATTGTTTGATTTGAGGTCTATCTCTATCTCTCATTCTCTCCCATCTAATGAATACTTCATGAGGATCAGAATATCCCTTCAAAATCATTAAAAAGGGGATCTTTCATCATTCATGATTGTGATTTGATTCTTTTTATTCCTCAATCAAATCTGATTCTTTAGGGCGTCTGTTTGTTTATCTGCAACAAGAAAAGATTCAACAGGGTAATGGATTTCTGGCCGGAGTTTCTTGCAAGCAGTTGGGGTAAAGAATTTGTCGCCGGAGGTTGTGGTGGAGTCGCCGGAATTATGGCCGGATACCCACTTGATAGCATCAGAGTCCGGCAACAAAGCTCACCCACAGGCTCTGCTTTTAACATCCTCAAAACTGTTGCAGTTAAAGAAGGACCCCTTGCCCTTTACAGAGGCATGGCTGCACCTCTTGCATCTGTTACCTTTCAGGTTAATATTATTATTACTTTCAGTTATACATGTTCTTGAATTGATCAATCATATCATTCTAATGGTCTGTTTTTAACTTAATTACATAGTTATTGTTTTTGTTGATGCCACTGATAAGATAAACAGTTAACATATTGGCAGTTTTAATAAGACAGTTTGACAATCTTTTGCTGCAGAATGCAATGGTTTTTCAAATCTATGCTATCTTGTCGCGATCGTTCGACTCCGCAATTGGCTCACACGAGCCCCCGTCTTACAAGGGTGTGGCTCTAGGAGGTGTAGGTGCAGGGGCTTTACAAAGTCTAATGCTTTCCCCAATTGAATTGATCAAGATTCGGTTACAGTTGCAGACCCAAATCCAACATAAACAGATGGAGAAGGGTCCTTTAAGTGTTGCGAAAAGTATTGTAAGAGCCGAGGGTTGGCGAGGGATGTACAGAGGGTTAACAATCACTTCATTAAGAGATGCACCAGCACATGGTTTTTATTTTTGGACTTATGAATTCATGAGGGAACAACTTCATCCGGGGTGTAGGAAAAGTGGTCAAGAAAGCTTTAATACAATGCTTGTTGCTGGTGGTCTTGCGGGTGTTGCTAGTTGGGTTTGTTGCTACCCGTTGGACGTTGTTAAAACTAGAATTCAAGCGCAAACGCCTAATTCTACAGTAAAGTATAATGGCATTATAGATTGTTTCAAGAAAAGTATAGCGAATGATGGATTTGGCGTGCTGTTTAGAGGATTGGGAACTGCGGTTTCTAGAGCATTTGTGGTTAATGGAGCTATTTTCACAGCATATGAAACAGCATTGCGCGTGTTCTTCAACAACAATGGTAATATGAATACCCTTCAAACAGATAACCCTATATGAACAGATTTAAAGAAAAGATATGACCTTTGCATCAATGATGTGATCTTGAAAGTAGTTCAATCAAGCTACTAAAGTGAATATGTAATTCATAGTTATGATCATGTAAAGAATTCAAGAAAGATAGACCCATTATCATTGAAATCAGATTGTAACTTGCTATTGTTATATCACAATTCACAACAGAATGAATGCTAATAAAAATTTTAAATTTTGAATTTAGTAGCTACCTTCTGTGACTCTTAACATTGAATCCTGTCAACATATGAACATCATTATAGTTGCTCACAGCGTGCAAAATTGCTCTAATGTGTTTGTAAGAATCTGATTGAAAACTTCAGAATCTACAAGGGTTAATTTAGATTGCAAAGATATGGATTTTCATTGCAATCTTTGCCCCTCATGTAGCGAACATCTGGAGACATCTATACACATTTATGCTGAATTCTCTATTGTTGGAAGACTATGGAGGTTAATCGTGGCTTGGTTGGGCGTTGGTTTTCCTACGGTTAAATCTTCTTATAATATGGTTACTTGGATCGAAGATAGTTCTCTTACGAGCTCTAAGATAGAGGTAATTGGTGTAATTTTTTTGTGGCGTGGTGGTCTATGTGGAGGTTCAAGAATCATGTTGTATGCTTGGAGGTTTTGTGTATTGTTCTTCTAAGCAGCATTTGTTTCTGTGTGCTTGTTCACTTCTAAAGAGAGAACAAGCAGAAAGCTATTTGATATACTCAAAATGAATTTGATTTTGAAAATATGGGAAGTTTATATAAATACTAGTTTTGGTTTATAAATATGATACTATATTGAAAAATAATAATACACTACATTCAATCTCAAATCTAGATATCTATAATCAAGAATAGAACAATTCTATACTTAGATATTTTTATTTATTTATTTTGAACACACTTGATAAATAGTAAACATGAAGTGAATGACTATCTCCTTGAAAAAGCTTTATGAGCCAAACACCGTAAAAGACTAGCTAGTTTTTAATTTATGTATTTATCTTAACTTTTAATGCCAATATCAAAAGTTAAAACAAATGTGTATTTGAAAACATTTCATTGCCGATTAGATGCTTACATATATGTTAACTTGCGAGTTGAAGCTACTAAAATATGTATGCTTGAATTATAATTGGAAGAACATGAGTTGCAAACTTGTTAATGTCTAAAATGGTGAAACTATCACAACAAGGGAGGTTCCAAGATATATAAGATCATCAATGTCTTCATTCGCCACCATAGTATAGAGTTTGTGCAAGAACTTTGGTATACGACATGTGCCGCCACCAGCCTCACGACTACCACCCTTGCCACCATATCCGGTGGTCCCCTTTTCTGTTAAGTCAATCAACATCTTTGAACAATCAACAAAATGATGACTGATTGATTGAAAATCTCTCACGATGTCAACAAAATGAGCCCCCATGTCAATATCAAGAAAAATTCTTTTTTGTCCCACCGTCTCAAAAATGGTTAATGGAAGCTTGTTGATCATGGCTTCTATGGCGATTTTAACCTTCGATAAAGTTTGTTCTATTTCGTATTTGAATTATTCTTTTGCTAATTTGTTTTTTACTTGGCCTTACTTTATCGAATGTAGCTTTGAGTTCATTTATAGGGACACAACAAGGCTTGATGATGCCATTAGATAGTTGTTTTTTTCTCTTTTGATGGTTTTTAACAAGTGTAGTTTCCCTTGTTGGAAGTTTACATGCTCCAACTCCAATCGATTCCACTCCTTCTTGAAACCCTTTTGGAATCGAATAAAAACATACCAAAATCTCAATACGAGTATCTGAAATCATGCATAATGTAATCAAGAAAGCAAACAATACTCACGTAGTTATTGAGTTGAGAAATTAAGCTATCCAAACGATTTGTTTTAAAGTAGCAAGGGAGAATCTGTGAGATAAACTTTCGTTCTTCAGATATGATGAAGGTGGTGCAAGAGGAGCCCCAAGATATGATGGAGTTTGTTGCTTTATCGTCAACCATTAAGTATAGCTTAGTCAAAAACGAAGGCACACCGTAGTTAGCCATTGGACATGATGGTTCTGGTTGCGTTGATCCATTATGGCTAGTACCACCGCAAGATGATTCACCATCGCTATCACCATCACCATTGCCTATTTCTTCGATGTCACATATCATTGCATCCCCGAAACCAACACCATCTTCTGCTTTGTTGTTGCCACCATTTCCACCACTTTGGTCAGTGTCTTGTGTTGTCTCCATTGCACCACAATGGACGTGAACCACCAACGCATAGGCCTATTTATACATTCCTCTAGCCTTTCTATCAGTAACTTTAATACAACATATATTTATGATTTAATTACCATAATTACGCAACATATGGATTCCTTATCTATTGTCTATTTTCAAAAACAAAAATCTCGTAAACATTAGTTACAAACTTACAAACATAAATTAAAGCTACAGGTAGCAGCAGATGTTACCCATATCTTTCTTTTTTACTTCTTAAATTTTAAACATACATTGTGGAAGTATTATTTCCAAACAAGCAAGGAAATTGTGGCTGGAATATTATCATCATGATACTTGCATGCTATACATGATTTTGAATTGGTCAAAATATACAAGTTATTGAACAATATTTATAAGTAATAACAACATTTATAACAATGTAACTTCAAAGGAATGATCTAATTGCTTTTATTACCACGGTATATTCAAAGAATGGAATAGAGAAACTCACGTATAGTAGTCTTAAGCCCGTTATTGACAAAAGATAAGTTGATGTGTGTAATTTGTAAATTGTATTAAACTAGCATTAAGCATCCTGCGTTTCGAACGGATGCGTATTACCGCGTCAAGTAACACCAATGTCATATCACCATCAGCGATCATCAACACCAGAAAAACTCATTAAATAATAAATAAGAACGGAAATGTAAACCAAAAGGAAAGTAAAACCACACATGTGGAGCGTACAACATTAAAAACATAACTAAGTTGATGTAGGATCCGCACGTTGCAACGGGGATGTTAAACTTGAAAAATAAGCATAACAACGTTGAACCACACGTGCACGTTACCGTCATGTTAACTCCTAAAACTTATACCGCAAATCGAAACATTTGTAAACGATAAAAAATATTGGAGACTAAAGTTGAAAGTAAAAAATATAAGGGTTAAATTATGAAATATATAAAAGTATTAGATCTATAAGAAAAAATTAAAAGAAAAGAAAAAAATATGTACAACCTCAAGATACAACAATTTATGCATCTTCAAGTTGAAAACTACTTATTTTTTCTAACCGACTTTGATTAATATTTGATTGACGTCCCGCCAAAGAAGAAATACTTCACTTGATCTGACAACGTTCTAAACTGAATCAATTTTGATTGGATTTCTGGGCATTATTGTAACTACAATTTTGAATATACTAAACTAAAGCAGTTTGCTCGGTCAAACTGTTCAAAATGATTTGGTTTTTGCGGTTTGGTCTTTTTTTTCTTTAAACAGTTTGCTTCAAAAGTTTATCAAACTTGTAAGCCTAAAAAAAGCCAATAGTTTTACCTTCTTACTACGGAAAAAAGTGAAAGAGAAATAACTTATGGATGCAACGGCGGAGCTTGAACACTCTTGTATAGGGGCGGAGGCGAGATTAATTTTTTTTAAGGAGGGGCGAACTCGAGTTTTATATAAAAAATTACACCATGGAGCCAAAAATTTATACCACCGGGCCAAAATTTTACACTACCGGCGTAAAAAAGAGATGCCCCCCCACACTATGCTCCGCCCCTGTATGGATGTATGTATTGGGTGGTGTCATAAATACCCCTATAAACTATTTTTACTTCTTATACTCTCCTCTTAATTTTTTTAAATAGTAAACTTGTTAGTTACTTAGTTTATGTTTACTTATTTACATATCACATCTTAATATGTTAAACTAATAAACAAATAAAACTTAAAAGTTTTTAGTTTAACATTTTAAAAGGTGACTTCGTAAATAAGAGAACATAAAATAAAAAGTTAACGGAAAAATGGTTATTTTACAGATATTTAACAAAAATAACTAACAGACGTTAGACCCAGGACAAAACATGCAATGTTTTTCAAACCTTAGGACTAAACATTTAATTTTTCAATCTTAGGAACGAAAACTAAAATTTTAGCAAACTTCAAAAATGATCCGTGTAATTTACTCTTTATATTATTTAGATTTTTTTTCTTTTTTTGAATTTAACGGTTTGGCCTTGTTTCAAATGGACCCGAATGGTAAGTCTTGCTACTGTATGCCTAATTTGATCCATGTGGTACTAATTTTTATATGGGGAAAATGTTACAAAATAATAACCAAGTTTCAAAAGTAATCTAATTTAATCACTCATGCATATTTTTCTCAATTGGACCATCAAACGATCAAATGAAGTCATTACCAAATTTTATTATGACAAGAAAGTAATGATAAAGAAGACGTGAGAGTCGGAATTTTCAAAATATAAAAGTATATTAAAAACTAAAAAAACATGTTAATTATGAAAAGAAATATAAAAAAGTGGCTAAAACTTACGTCAACGTTTCATATCAACATCAAAAAATAGGAAAAAATATTTTCTAACTGAATCCAAAAATATAACATCCTAAAAAATATGTTATGACTTTTAATTTGTATAAAATATAAGAACTGGGTGATCTAATTGGAACACTTTTAAAACTTGCATTAACTAATTGGAACAATTTTAAAAGTTTTTTACTATTTTACAAAGTTACCTATTTCTATATGTATATGCTGCCCGATTCTAAGTATAACTGATATCAATTCATCAAATATTTTCATAAAGTAAACTGATAAAAGTCATGAAGCCATCATTGTGTGGACAAGTACTAGAGCAACGTCATCATAGATTATGACACTAACTCTGGGTAATAATAAATCACTCACTTCAATTACCTAGGGTTTAATTATCTTATATTCTATACATAGGTGTCATGTTTATGCATACTCAAGAACTTATAGTACTTATAATGATAATCAAATGTTATATCTTCAAATTAAAAGTATAAAACTCTTAGATCAACCCTCATAAGAATTTGCAAATGACCTCTTTTTATAGACCAAGTAGGCAAATACCACCACTATCATTTGATCCTAACACAACCTTCCAAACAAAACAAAAAACAAGCCTCATTAGACTGAATTTTTAGTCCAACGAGACCCGCATTTGCCTATCGAATAGTAGCACACCACAAATTCTACACCAAACGGTCTGCATGTGTAAATATGTATTTATAGAATCAATAAACATCACTCCATATGGATGTAAAAAATGTAATAAAAACACACAAACTAACACTCAAATGCACACTTAAGCAATCAATATGAAGATTAAAGCAGGAATAGTGATCAAACCAGCAAAAGATAGCATCATCTATGATCTAGACGTTCAAAGGGCCTAGCCTCCTCATCGAACGACTGAGACTGTTACTTCTTGCTGGTGGTTGTGGAAGATTGAAATCAGTGTACATATCTGTGAAAAATTTATCAACAAGACCTTGATAAATCGGACTTGTAAGTAGGGAATAATAGTGTAAAACCTCTTCTATATCTAACACATGCTCTTCATCCTTCACATCCATCATCTCCAATTCCTTCATTTTCTGCTCCAAAGTATTGCTCTGATTTTCACCATTAGCGGTTTTAGAGCACCCAACATCTTTCTGTTCTTCAAGGCTGCTACTTGCTACTGGTTTATGATCTTGTGAGTGGATCATGCTTCTGTTTGATTCGATGTCATGTTTCTCTGAAACTTCGATGTTTTGGTTGATGTTATTGCCATCAGCGTCCCACTGCTCACAAAATTCTTTGTAAAAAGTGTCGAGATGTTGCATCTTTGGGTTGCTAAGATTACTGGTGGAAAAAAGGGTCAGAGATGGGGCTTTGGTTAGCTTTTTGTACCCTCCAAAGATGAAGGATTTGAAGTTTTGGAGGGTTTTGTTGAACAACTTTTTGGTTTTGAGTATCGTTTTTCTGAGCAGCATTTGTATCTCTGTCGTTGGTCTCTGCTCAAAGATTTGTTTACAAAACAAAGCGCGCGCGCACACACACGCACACAGAGAGAGAGAGAGAGACTGTGCGTGAGAGAGAGTAAGGAGATGCAGAAAATGAAATTTAAGGTGACAACCAGGGCAACTAGCCTGTTATTTAATTCTAAAGGTGGCAAATTTGCATCTTATCATCAAAGGGTAAATCAGAAATTTTAGTCAAAAAGAAAAGGGGCTAGATGATCTATTTTGGCCCGGAAACATTCTTATCCGTTACCCAAGCCTTCCATCTATTTTATCACTTCTGGTTACTCCCATTGCCCAGACAAAGAGTATCCATTTGATTTTTGCTGCCAAACAAGTTGGTTTGTTACTCCTATAAACTAACAGGATGTGCTTGAGAGTATATTAAAATAGAATTTATGTAAAAGCTAAAAGATTGATGTCAAAACTATTTCAAATGCAGTAGCCTTGAAAATTCAAAATAAAAACTGGGATCTTTTATTGGGACAGGAAAGATTTTCTTTCTTTTTGTTTGCACATTAATTAAAAGCAGTGTGCATGTCTTGAGATATTGTAAAGATATATAATGGAATATATATTTAAAGCGAAAAAGGGATGTGTAATGATAATGTACACTTGAATATTTGACCATATGTTGTCAAAAGTGTAATGCCACTGATTAAGGAACAAAGTTAAAGATGTAGGGTACCTACTAAATTTCATTCTGATGTTTAGAGTTTCTCTTATCCAGATTTAACTCCATGGTACCTGCTAAAATTCAATAGTGTAGCTCACAAGAAATATATTTACTTGATTAAAAAAACATCATAGGAGAAGGATCATAACCAATTTTAAGTAGAGCACTTTGATAACCGCATAAACGCATATGCTTGTTACTTCCTTGTAACTGCATAACCACCACCTCTCTCTATTTCCCTCTAGATATGGCCAGCAACATGTACACATTTAATGTTTTTCTACTTAAAAACTTATTCTATATTGAACATTTGAACGTGCCTCTATCAAACGAGTTGCTAGATATGATGGGTTGCTAAAAGTAAAGCATTAACCTTGATACAAATGAAGAAAGGTACTTTCCACTCATTGTATTTATTAGGAGCTTAGCTGTATGGACCCTTCAACAATCTTCAAAAAAAGTGGTACCAGTGTGTTGGTGAAAAGAAGGATGATTGAACAAAATGCATTGAAAGCAAAGCATATGGCATACAGGGTTTTGACATCAAGACAGTGGTGTCAATTTCCACTGTTGTATGTGAGTCTGACAGATGCAACTTGATTAAATAGGTTTAATTACAACAAAAATGTAATATAGTTTCATCATTTTATGATTGTAGGTAAGAAGAGTTTTTTTTCTCTTTCTTACTATATGTAACATAAGTAACATTCTTTAACAGTTTAAATGGTGGTGGTCCATCAGATTTTGATGACGAGGCGGTGTATTATGTTATCATCTAACTTGCTATAGAAGACTGGTAAAAATTAAAGGATGTTACATAGATTGAAAAGATAATTTTTCTTCCAGTCAAGAAAACAGTGAAATTTTAGAATAAGAAACCTATTAAAGGAAACATACTTCAAAGGGGCTGACAGTCACATCATAAAGATTGAAATTCAACCAACGTACCCCCACCTATGATTGTACTGAATGTAACCCTCTCCCCATCCCTTTTATACGGGTTTATAACGAGTCAAATACAGACGTATAAAAAGTAGTATAAGGCGTTTACAAGGCGTATACTTCTTTTACAAGGATGAATAATGGCATACAATATCAAAACTAATCAAATCTATAGGGTTGCATTCAGCAAACCACAAATGTAATCTTCTTCCACCTTTTATTTAAATAGAATCTACTAAAGGTAAAACAGTATCACCAGTTTATTTAATGATGCGGCAGTGTAGTGGTGCCAGGTACCATATCACCATTTTACCAGCAATAAAAAGTTATGTACAACAAAAAGTGGAAAAAATATCGTTTTCTTTCATATAATTACAATAATGTCAAAATAAATAACATTTTAGTGTACAAAGCCAGAATCACACATGTAACAGGAATTAGAATTCAACCAACATGAGAATGACACGTACCATATAATTGAGCTATAAATTAGAACATTGATTTCACCAACTAGAGTGGGAAAAGTACAAAAATTATAAGGACCCTTATAAAATCAAAATATCGAGTGCTATGGGCTAAAACGACTTACTTTTGTGAAACTTAAAGAACTGATGAAGTAATCGGTGAACTTCTCCATAATTACTGGTTTTAGAAACGAGACGGTTTTTAATCCAATGTGGAAGCTTGTTTGTTGGTTGAGAGAAATTGTTTTTTGAGGAATCTGATGTGTAACGTGTGTCTACCAACAAGATTGCTGCATAATCATTAATGTGCCTAATTGCTCTGCCTGATAGACAAAAAGCAAAAAAAGAACATATAAATCGACAAGAATTTAAAATTTGTACTAGGAGAGAAAGTTAACAAAATATGTACATTTGTTTATGCGGTTCTCTCTTAAAATTGCTTATGTATTGAACAACACTACACACATATATATCCTCCTAACATTCATAATATTTACCCATTCCATAACAAAAAATATAATAAAATCACTCATGTAATAAATAAATATGAATACAATGTTATTACTCAAAATCACCTCAGTGCTTTTAAAACAAGCTATTATAAGTGAGTGATTATACTTTATTTGCTATGAAACGAAAATGTAATATTTTTAGTATTATGAAAGTGTAAATAAAGATTGGAATTTACAAGGATATGCACCCAACTTTTTAAGTTCAAAGTTGAAGATCATAAGATGATGTTGATTAGATATCAGCCTAGAAAAATTAAGTATATAACACATACCGATTGACTGATTTACAGCTTTCATGCAAAGATTTTCGTAATACTCCCTTCCTCTATGCTTGCAACTTCTTAAAATCTCAAATCCTGCTTGAGCATCTCCATTAAAGCATGTACCATTAGAACTTTTTATCGGGTCACCAATACGGTCAATATGTTTGACCCGTTCCATTAATTCAATATCAGATGGGCTTGGGTATGGCAACCCAACCATGACTATACATCGGCCCAACCCGTCACTGAAATTAATACCTTCTGAAATCTTTCCTCCAACTACAGCAAGAATCACAGCACCATTATTTGCAGTACCCAATGTTGAATCAATTGATTCCTTGTATTCTCTTAGAATAACTTCAACTTCTGTATTTTTTCTCGGCTCTCTAAATACACGTTTCTTTTTCATAATTCTACCAAGAATTCCAGAAGCTTCCCATGCATTGAAGACATATTCTTCATAATCAAAGGAAGAGAAGAAAACTATAATACCTTGTGGAACTACTGTTACTAGATTACAAAGTAGAAGCCCCAACTCCCCAACCTATTATTTTATGCAAGTTATCATGCATTAGTAATGTTATAGATTTGGTTTTAAAAAGCATGAGGTGCGAGATGAGGGCTTCAGTGTGTAAGGCTCTCGGTACTAAAAGTTTCTAAAAACATAATTATACACAACATTTTCTACTTGTTAATAATTAATCAGAAAAACATACTTATAACACAAGGGGTTAAAGTTTAAACACAACAACAGGTGCATTTCAATATTAGAACATTTAGGTCAACTGGAAAATGAATTATTCAAATATTTGAATTATTCAAACAGAACATTTAGGTCTCCTTTCCCTAAATGCTTTATTCAAATATTTGAATTATTAATATTATTGAACTAATAATTCTTACAAAATCAAAGCTAAAGCATTAACTATTTACAAGAGAATTTTTAAAATGAACAAAAAGGGTTTATGGGTCACCGTCCCAACCCATAGTAACCTGCAGTAAAAGAACACTTATTTGACAGGTTACCCAACCATGAACCACCCATCTTCGCCACCTATATTGATAAACAGTAATAGTGAGATACTGACCATTGCTGATTTACTTCTAGAGCTATAGCTGAAATCAAAGGGCTGACCCGAAGGCCCAGTTGAAACAGAAATAGGTAAAATATTATCTGACGAGATTATATGCCCACAAGAGAAGAAATGCAGCTGATCTGGTAGCAACCATGGAAAGAGTCGCACCCGTGTTTCTTCAATTGGTTGGAGAGTCCCACCAGCCAATACAACAGCATGTGCTTCATTAACAATCTGCCAAGTGTCAGTTGTTCAAAGTTAACCTTATCTGAAATTCTAAGTAAAACTCATGAAAGATATTTTCCCACGTGAGCCAGTATAACATACAATATGAAATTTTTAACAAACCTCATGAAAGATTTTTTCTCCTGTAAGCATAACATATTTTAGATATCCTCCTTGTTGTCCAGATTCAGTTGGTTTTGATCTGGAGATTATTATCCTCCCATCACTATCATGATTCGTTAGTGAGAGCAATATACCAGCTAATGCCCGAAAAGCTGATAAAATGCTTGTAGCATCGTTTTGTAAGCTAATTATTTTATCTCCATATCCACTAACCTAAGAGACAATAATAAAGGCAAGACCATGAGCACTTTTGCATAAAATAAATATGCAATCAGTAATCACAAAAAAAGAAGAAAAAAAAGAAGAAGAAGAAGCCAAGAAAGCTGCCCACCTTGTGAATCATATTACTGTCTTTAATATATTGCAGCAATTTTACCAAGTTTATGTTGTCAATGTTGAGAGAAAACACAAATTCATTGATGCATAAAGAGCACTCTGAGCCACTAGAATTTACCGAACTAGAATCATCCTTGTTGCATAATGTTTGTATAAAAGCACGAGTGAGAATCATTAATGTTTGAATGTGCCTTCTATTTCCTGGTCCTAAGAGGTTCTGAAACCGTTGAAAGTATCCCTCTAAACTGGAATTAACAAGTTCCAACTGTAATTTGATTTGAACTATAAGGTTAGAAGTATATAAAATTCAGTTCTACAAACATTACTAGCAACAAAGGGTTAATTGCATAAACAAAGTAACCAACTTAAAACTGATTTCTACTTTGGTTAACAATCTTATTAAAGGCTAGAAAAAAACATTAAAGCTTTCAAAAATTTAATAAAAACTAGTTACCTAAGATACAAAAACAGATTAAATCAGCTGCCACACCATCATTTTTATAGTGCACGCCGGGTCAAATCAGCAAAAATAAAATAAAAAAAGAAAAAAAAGATTCTTGCCTTTTAAAAAAGATTGTTACCTTTTTATGCAATTAGCCGTACTACCAAGTAGCTACTAAATGGTCTCGTTTTACCTGAAACATGGTAACTTTTGAGTCATACATGCTGATGAGGGAGTCAGCAAGATTGTGTGCCTCGTCTATGATAACAACACTATTTTTCAAGCTTAAACCAAGTGATTCCCGGGACGACTTAGAAAGAATAGATTGATAAGGAAGGACCACAAGATCAGCTGCAGGAACCATGCTTCTAGAACCATAGTATGGACAAGTTCCTAAATTGCCCCCAAGGTGAACAAGATCTTCAATATCTAGTGGGCCTTTCTCAGTCATATCATTTCTGAACTGCTTTTGTAGCTTACGTTTTCTAAGCATTGGGCATCCACTTGAAGCCTTTGTTTGCCGATTCCTTTCACCAGCACCCGTTTTCTGAAAACTAGCATTAAAAAAGTGACACGTTCTGCCAAAGTAACTGACTTTGCCATAATTCGAAATTAAAGTTTCAATAGTGCTTCTTGTTCCTAATGCATCACAGTATATACATATCAACTAAAGTATGAAGTGATTGATGCATCAACTAAGCTCAAACATCCACAAGTTCAGGTAATTAGGTAACACATGAAAAGATAAAAGCCAACATGTAGAAACTATTACAGATGCCATTTAAGGTAGATGTGCATTAGAATCAAATTCCATAAGGTGATAGCATGTTAGCAGCCCTTCAAAACTGTTAGCTTTCCTTACCTTCTTACATTATGTGGTATTCAATAATAAGTGAAATCTTTTTTTAACTTCAGATACACCAATTCAAGCTATTCTAAACGGGTAAGTAACCACTGAAAACAGACTCCATTGTTGGAATAATAGCAATCATTCACTTATACCTTCATTTTTAAAACTTGGTTTTTCTTGTTCTTTTGAAGATCCAAACAGCGCTCATTAATAAGAGTGGAATTCCCAAGCTTCAACACCTCTGAGAAATTTCAAACCAAATAAATTAATCATGTATTCCTTTAATGGCAATAAGCAAAAAGGAAACAAGAAGAGCAGTTTACCTTCATTTATGCAGAAGTTCTTCCTTGAGCCCAAACATGCAACCTTTACCTCATTAGCAAAAGTGGTCTTCCGCAATTCTTTTACAAACTGTGATAGCTGTGAATGAGTTCTACTACAAAAATAAATTTTAAAATCTGTTTCCTCTTCCCCGTCACTGAGTTCTCTATCCTCATCATCACCATCGCTCGAAGATGAACTGCAACAAATTCCTCCCCTCTTTCTCTCACATAACCGATTCTTCTCATCTCCACTCTCATATTCTTCCACCAAAAACTCTTTATAATCCAGCTTCTCTCCGTCACCTCTCACTGTCTCCCTCAACTCTTCCACCAAATCTACTTCAACTTCCCTCAACTTATCATATAAATCTCTAAAAGTCTCCTCAAACTCACTTTCACCGCGTTTTTTACTACTAAACCCGTACCGTTTCTTCACCTTAACCTTCTTCTTAGGGCTTTCAACCTCTTTAACCCTTAGCCAATCAGGTTCACCATCATCATCTGACCTATTATGATCTCCATTCGCTCCGCTCTCACGCGTATCGACTAAACTGTTGTTATTCTGAACTTGCTTTCGATCAAAAAGCCATTGCAGAGCGCTACAGATGATACTTAGGGTTTTCCCCGTCCCTGTGAGCAATTAATTGAAGTTATTACTATTCATTGCGCTGTGATTGAACACACGCTAACATATGTAGAAGGAGAAGTGAGATTACCTGTGGGGCTTTCGAGCATGGCGATTCCTCCTTTGTTAAGAGAATCGTAAAGAGCGTTCATGAAATCAATCTGAATGGAGTAGGGTTCGAAAGGAAAAGCCCCAAATTTCTGCTTCGTCTCTACGCCTATTTCCCCGTTGTGTGCCATCGACATTTTCCCGCCTGATTTGACACAGAGTTCTTATTTCTTTATAGATGAAATATGGGCTTTTTCCGATTAATAAACTTGGGCCTTACGATACCCATTGGCCATTGTCCCATTTTGATATTTGCCCTAAGAAAGAGATACGATAACATTTTGAAAAAAAAAATCGTTTGATAATATGCTAATAGAGATAACATTAAATGATAATAAAAATAAAATATATAATAAATATTAGATGACAATAATAGCAAAAGTAATGATTTTATTTTTAAATTATCTATACTATTATGATAATTTTATAAATTTTATTTATTTAATTTGTGTAATATATGGTTTGAACCTTACATGGTTGTGTATTGTGTATGGCATGGACTACATGGGCCTAAAAGAACACATATCATTTATAAAATCGTAACAAACCTACACAGGTGTAAATGTCTATAATATATGTATTACACATGAAATTACAAATATAAATCCAAATATTTTTACACAACAATGTTGCATTTTACAAATAGTTTTAAATTGTAAGATGAATACATAAATAAATGAAAGATTTTAACTAGTTCTCACAATTTTCGTGATATTAGTGGTTCTAAAAAAAACCCTCGTCTATAATACTTTGTACATGATGACAATTAGGCCATGCCTAATTTCCATCCCCACTCTATATATCTTTGAATCCTGTAATATTGTTTGTATATAGAAAAAGAATATTGATTCTAAAGATCATCTTTTGCTTACATGCTTCTCATCATGCGCCTGTTCTTTTAAATATTTGTTGATCTGTTTCGCCAACTCTTTGGAGCTAGACTTTGTAGGCAGTTTAATCTACAAAATTTGCAACTTATGAGCACAAAAAAATAGCCAAAAAACAGATATTTGAGGCCTGAAATAATGCCATGAAAGAAATGCTCACCGGGTTCGATTTATTGCTCGCTGAGTAGAACAAAAGTGTTGGATAGTCTTCGACCTGTAGAACCATAATGAGTGCTGAATCACAAATATGTTTGGTGCCTATTTGATCTGTGGGTTGGATCATGTACGAAAACTTAATTTAGCTTGACCGGTGAAAATTTTATATCCAAAATTTTATAAAAAACATGATTACAAAAATATGACGTGGCACATATTTGGCCTGTTCGTTCTTTTTGACAAGTTTGTAATCTTCTTTTATTTTAATGGTGTGACCATCAATAAAACATAACCCAGTTTGACCCACTCATATATAGGTCAAAAGTGCCACCCTGATTCAACTAGCTTTTTCATCTTACCCATAAAAACATAGCCCAATTTGACCCATTCATGTTTAATGGGTTAAAATTGTCACCTTGATTCTACTAGGTTTTTAACTTTACCCATGTGACACTTCATACATAAAACATAACAAAATTTGACCTACCCGCTGAAATGAAAACAGCCTCGGCTCTACAAGTTTTGTTTTTTTTTACTTTATTAATCAGACCCATTATGTAAATGGTCCAAATTGCCACCTCAATTCTATTCTTTACCCATTCATATGTAAATGGCTTGAAATTTCCAGATAAAACATACTCATATTGATCCATTCATATGAAATGGGGTCAAACTGTCGCCTCTATTCTACTAGTTCTGACTGTTAAAAAATATATCACAGCTTGATTCTACACTTATCATATGTAATGCGTCAAAATTAACACCTCGAGTCTACAATTTTCAAAGCACTGCCAGATTTTCCAACCCCTTAAAGTGTTTCGCCAACTTCTCCACTTGTTTGCTTGTGGCTTCACAGTTCAAACACCATGGTGTGTGTATCTTGAATATGATCAACATTAAAATATATCAATTAAGATCTTTCTAATGGAAAAGGTGAAAAAAGAAGAGTGGATCTTGTCTTAATGATTTGTACAAATGAAGTATGATGCTTTCAAACTAAGTAAAAACACATACAAACCTCTAAACTGATGTTCTTGGAGCTTCTTATAACCAAGTCATCAAACGTCTTTCCAACAATGGTTAAAACATCTTCACCTTCCTGCAATTTCACAACCAAGATGATGATCATTAGTAACATGAGAAAAATAATTACCACTTAAAACACCAAGTTGAAAGCATGAAAATTGTAATATTATATTAATAATAGGTCAGATAGGAAATATTAACAGATACAACTAAACTTAGGTGGGTCGAAAAGTTAGAATTTCACCCATAGATACTCAAATAGTCAAATGTTTAGTCAAAACTAAAAAGAAACAGATCGCTTTTTGTACACTTTAGTGCAAGCATTTTTGATATGTTAATTTATTATGAAGTTCAAAAATTAATGTAAACAGGTCCATGCAATCTGATTTGACCAATATTGACTCTTAACCAACTCCAAAATTACATACACCAGTTTTATCCAAATATGTTTTGACCCATATCCAACATGTAGACCACCAGTTTAGTCACCTAAACAACAAGATATAAGAATCTCACATTATTTGGTATTGTTTGGGACTTGTAAAACGGAGGTAAAAGACCCTTTATAAGCCCCAAACCAAACTCCTGGAGAAAGAAACAAAAAGAAAGCATAGTCAGATTCGCATGCATAGAAGTAACATTAAAAGATCAAAGTGATCTAATCAATACTTCTATTTTTGCTGGTGTCGGATCCGACTCTAACAAATACTTTGCACCAGTTTTGTAATCGAAGGCAGCTACCTATCAAACACATTTAGAGTCATAAACTATCATCAGTAATTCTTAAACCATGTTAGAGAAAAAAGATATCAGTTGGTATTAGACAGAGGAGGCAGTTGTGATCAATTTACTTATTTACGGTTTGATTCAGGTTGTGTTTTGTCTTGACCAGGCCAAAAAATAAAAAAGAACTTGGCTTAAAATAAGACAGGTTAATAGTTTCAACTCATTTTAATACATTAATTAGATTATTATTGAAAAAATATACCTTTTGCAATCATATTTGACATGCTGATTATTTATAAAGATTCAAAAGTTCTGGAGAATAAAGTGTTTCGGGTCAACCCAACCTAGTTCGACCTGTACAAAAACAACCCGTTTTGACCCATAATGCAACCTAACTGACCCATCAATTTCTAGATGTAGGTAGACGAAACTAACAAGAGTGTCTTCTGAATCTTCAAGCCCAAATAGAGTCAGGAAAGGTTTTGCAAGATTGTCGTCTTTGATGTCAACAAACACAAACACTATCTGCAATGAGAAATCTAATTAAGAAATGTAATTATGATAAGATGAGATCTAAGATAAATCTAGTTCAACAATACTAGGTTGTCAACCTTTGATTTGAACTTCCTGGTAGCATCTTGAAATGTCTCTAGCAATTTCTTGAAATTATCCTCTTCTGCAGAGACATAAACCTGGAACATGTATACATTTTATTAGGCACTTCAAGATGTCGAACAACAACAACATAAATAATGTTTAATCACACAATTTATCATGTTTCAAACACAGGATTATGGGAATGTTTGGAACTTCGGATATGTGTTTCGAAAGTCATTATCTGTGACTTCGATTCACAAGTTTGGATAGCTTACATTTGCTTATTTTATATGATTATTTAAGGGTCATATAACTAGTGTTATTATATCTGCAAGAAAACCTTTTAAGGTGGGGTTCAAAAGTGATTCTCTGATTCGAACAGTTTGTGGTGTCTGTGTTAGCTGCTTGTGCTTATGATTATCCTATTGCTTATGGGTCAAATAATTATTTTATCCTTTAAAGGGAAGTAAAATTAGTTATATAACCTATTTTATCTATTAGTGTTTTACTTAACATTCATAATTTTCCAAACACAGAACATTAAGTTGCAAAAGCGCATATCCAAACACATACGTGAAGTTTATCGCTGGCATAAACTTTAACTGAATTCACTTGAGTTAGAAAAGTGACCAGTGGAAACTTGTTATCATTCAAAAATTGCATAATCTTGTCTTTCTTGAAAGCATTTTCTGCAAAAGATGTTATTTATACTAAATATAATATCGAACAAAAAGATGTTAGCGAGTCAATCCAATCTGCTCAAGCCCATTTCAACCAGTACTAGATATTTACATGTTTTCAACCCAACCCACTTTGAACTTCCCATTTTATCACCTCTACGGTTCATGGGTATCAAACTAATGGATTTTATGCAGCTGAATCTTTTAACTTACCATATAAAGTGTATCTTTCAGGCTCACTTTTCACAATACCAAGAAATGGGCTACTAGAGGTCCTAGAATTAACCTCTGGATATAGAATACTGGCAATCTGGAAATCGCTCGTCTCAACAAACTGAACCTCATTGTCGCTCGTTGCTGCTTTCTCAAATTCTTCATAGTACGGTCCCTAGCAAAATTTTAGGCAGTTACAAGAATTTAACAATTAGCAATGATTTTGTTTAAAAAAAGGTATGAGTGATACTAATGCTTTTGCAGATAAGGTCTTATTTGAGTAACTACAAATTAAGAACAATAACTCAAAAGCACATGCCTCAAATTTATCAAATAGACCAACAACAAACAAAGAATGTTTTTGAAGGAAATTGTTAGCTTCATCGATAGAATTGATTCTGATAATCGGGGTACCAGTTTTCTTCCTCACCCAGATCACAATTTCTTCCCTAAATCACTCACCCAAACACCAAAAAAATTAAACAAACTTTTTACACAATTTATGCTTCTTGGATGCTTGTCATATTGGATTTAACTAGCCTAAAGGGTTGTTTGGCTGTGTTTTGAAAATGATTATTGCATTTAGAAGAATCATAATCAAATAAGCATAAACACTTTTCTTCATCTTTACCCTCAAAAGTCAAAACTGTTAAATAAGCAATCTTAAACACCATGATACCAATTATCTTGAATTTCAGATGATCATTATCAAACAAGAAGTAATCACATTAAGACATCCCCTGACTCAGTGTCTAATGACTATACCTTAAAATTCTGAAATCTGTACATTATTCCTTTCGACACCACATCCAAAAACCCTAAAATTATAAGAAAATACATCACAAAATAGAAATCTTACGATGAAAATCCACCGGTATAATGTTGAGAACTGCCATTGACAAACAGAAGCATAGTTGGATACCCTTTTTTATCCCAAGATTCGAAGCTACTTTCGGATACCTTTCAGCGTCAATTTTCGCCATCAAAACAGAACTCTTTAATTCATTCAAACAACTAGCAGCTTCTGCAAACAAAGGCATCAAATCAGCACTTCTAACATCCCACGGTGCATAACCCATAACCAACACATACTCATTTCCATCAATAGCTTTTTGGGTGTTATCATTGTTGAGTTCAAGAACAATTCTTTGAGCTTTGCTCAACACTTCTGCCTCAGATGATGGCTTGGGGGATGATTGTTCGTATTCTTCTTCGTCTAACGCTATAAGATCCTCAATGTCATCAGAATCTTCACTGACTGTTAGATTGATCAATAAACTGAGTGAAATCAGAAGAATTATTGTGAGATACACCAATTATGAAGTGGGTTTAAGTGTAAACATCATAAAGATTTGTGGATTGTGACTGAGATCTTTATTGATGCATGTAAATGGGTCCGTCAAGATTTATGTATTTAGGTTCAAGAATCACTTTCTTTGTGGGAAATTTCAAATTAAAGGGTAATAATGTGAAACTAAAATTAAAAAAGACTAAGTGGAAGAAAACTGCTTTTATCTTCTAGTACGACGTGCAGGTACCAACGGGATTTAGGTTTGGACTTTGGGTTGTCTTTTGTTGGTGCTTGCGTTGGTGTAAACTATTTTATAAAGAAAGATTCTAATGAAAGTCAACTTTTTTAAAATAAAGATTAAAAAGTTAAATTCGTTAAAATTAAACTATTTTATGTTAAAAAGTCATGCACTTTTCATGTAGTCGTATATGTTTACCTTGACAATAATGGGTCGTGTTAAAATTGCAGACGTGTGTAAAGGAGTTTTTATGTTGATTTTATTTAACTTCAGTTGAGTGTTATGTTTTTCCGTCGAGCGATGAGTATTTCCCTCAAAATAACACATATCAACTCTCTGGTGTGTTTATATGGAGTGCATTTCACGTTAAGGATACTACATGATGATTTTTTCACACTAAAAATACATGTTCATTTCTGAAATGTGACTTGTATGTTTCAAGAAATTGATTTTGTATCGCTTATTTTCAAAGAGTAAACTTCACTTTTATTCCTCGTGGTTTGGCTCGAGTAACGTTTTTTATCCAAACCTTTCAAAATTACGATTTTACTCCCTGTGGTATGTAATCTGTGTCAGATTACTCCAACCCACTAACATCGTTATTTTTTTTGTTAAAATAAAAAAGCATTTAGGTCTTTTTTATTTAAGGACTAATTATGTAACCGTAATAAATGAAATGATTAGTTATGTAATTTACTGTAGATATATACATTGTTAGTATCATCATCATCCATCATTATCCATCATCATCATATCTCTCTCCCTCATCCATTACACCACAATCATCATCCACACCCGTCTCCACCATCGCACCGCCACCCGCCTCCACCATCGCACCGCCACCCGCCTCCACCATCGCACCGCCACCCGCCTCCACCATCGCACCGCCACCCGCCTCCACCATCGCACCACCACCCGCCTCCACCATCACACCACCACAACACCACCCCGTTGACCATCGCACCACCACCCACATCCCCAATTGCACCACCATCTTCCATCGCACCCACCTATACAGATCTCCGCCATCGATTTGTTCAAGAAAAAAAACCAAAACTAAAATCTTAAATCTATTTGGGTGTGCAGAGGAAGATGGTCGTGTAAACTCAATGATGACGATGACGATGGTGACTGAAGACAATGATGAGAGATGAAGAAGTATGATATAACATTAAAAAAATGTATTTGATAAATTGATTGATTTTAGTTGATGTAACATTAAAAAAATGTGTGTGTGATCAAATCACTAAAAATATGATTGTTTATAATGTATTTACAATCCTTACTAGCACATAAAGCTTCAAATTTATCATATGTATACATAGTTTTCTACAAAATAATACTATAGTAATTTAGTGTAGCAATTAAGACCCAAGAGTATGATTCTTAGAATGCAATTAAGACCAATAAGCTTGTATTATGCAATAACCAATTATAAAATATATTTTTATAATAAAGACATGAGAGAGGAACCAACTGAATTGATTCATTTTTACCTGTAATTTGGAATCTAAAAACATGGTCTCTTTCTCTTCTTTGTTTCACTTATACGTAAAAATATATATTACCTACCTATTTCATGTATCTAGTAACCAACCGCCGGAGTTGATCGGAAAATTGGCCAGAGGGGGAGTAGGTCGACGGTGGGGGTTGGGTTGATATAAAATAGAATTTACACTTTGGTCCTTGTAGTTTTAGCAATTTATTATTTTATGTAAAAAGTGTTTAATTAACTTTCAAAAATTACAACTTAATCCCTTAACTTATAAAACTTAATTTTTAAATAATAAACTAAACTAATAATTATTATTTTGTAAAAAATGTATGATTAATTTACTAAATCTTATAATTGATAAATAAACTTTATAATTTTACAAATTTCATTTTTATGAACTATGAAATTATTATAATTTGTTTAAATAAATTAATAAAGAAAAATTAAATAATACAATCCATAACATTGATCTAATAACACATATATTGTTTTTTTAAATTAAATTTCAAAAATGAAATTCCCATTGTATAAAAGTTCAAGATGGGTTTGGGTTTTGGGTTAATAGTTTGGAAAATGGGCGGATGTTACATCTTTAACAAAGAGCAAGATCAATTGGAGAAAGAGAGAAAAAGAGTTGCAAGAGAGAAGTTGAGGGAGAAGAAAAAGAAGGAAGAAGAAGCAATGGTCACTGCAACCAAGAAGATAGGTGAGAAAGCCTGGATGAAAGACTATCTCTGGGCTCACGGCTTCTCTGGAAGGTAGGTAGGACTCATGTCTAAAAGGACACTCCAACGAATTGTCAGTGAAATCAAGGCTGACATTCGTTTGGGCAAAAGGAGAGAGATGTATAGAAGGGTACAATGGACGACCTTCACACCAACCATTCAACCCCAACCTGAACTAATTCCCTCTCCATTCACCATCAAAAGTGAACCAGACACTCCTGAACCCACACTATTACCCTTACCCACTTCCTCACCTCAATTACCAAAACTACCCATCCTTCAACCCAAAACACTTTCCAGAATCATTACACCACAACCTACCCAACAACCTTCCAAACCATCCCCTCAGCCTTCCAAACATCTCTCCCTAAAGGAGTGTAAGGCAATCAAGACAAAGCTCACCAACTGCATAACCTTGAGCGACATCTCCAGTGAGGAAGATTCTGTCAACTAACCTATGTTGATGGATCTTCACGTTCCCTCACAATAGATCAATTCATTGATCTGCCCAGAGGAACACTGGACCATGCTGGTAGACTTTTAGGCCTCAACTCAAACTCATTAAATGATGAAAAAAAGAGACTAAGAAGGAAGCTGGTGACTTTACTAGATACAAAGAAAGAGGATAAGATTCCTAGTCAGTCTCTTGTGCCTAAAAAGAATATAATCCAGTGGAGGTACGATGAAGCCTCTCACAACTTTGTTGTGGAAAGAGAAAATGAAGAAGTCAACAGGTTGAATGCATATCTCTCACCAAAGGCACAACCTTTCTACAGATGGTGGAGGGTCCTGAATTGGAACCTATAGTTAGATGGGAATATGATTATAGCTCCCATCAACTTTCTCTTTTCAGAGGGACCCAATAAAGGGTGCACATCATTCAGGGTGACAGACTGGAATTCATGTCAACTAATGATCTGTACAAGCTTCTTAGCACTACTTTTAAGAAGAACAAAGAAACAGACAAATATCTTCTTTCCTTAATGCTGAAAGCTTTGAGAAGCAGGAACAAGTGAAGTTTTGGTAGCATCAACCTAGGGGGAGTTTGTTGGATCAAGTAGAAGGCTGGTGCAACCAAAACCATTTCACTTGGTTTATTTTGTTGAATTTAATAGAAGACTTCCGAAGCTAAATATGGACTTCCGAAGGAAATAGAGTTTCTTCCGAAGTTTAAGTGAAAGATCAACTTCTGAAGGCAAACTCTACTTCCGAAGACAAAAGTATTCACTTCCGAATATCAAGTGTAAGAAGTAAAGATTAGAAGACTACTTCCGAAGTATAAAGAAAAGCAGAAGTCCTTAAGCCTCAGAAGAAGTAGCATCTTTCGAAGTATAAGTGGCTTCGGAAGAACAAGTTCTTCCGAAGCCATTTAACCTCCGGAAGACACTGCTATGAACCAGTAGACATAAGTATGGTCTCTGACAATCCGTTGTAGAACTCTAAGATATTGCATGGCGCTTTCTCAAAAGCCATGTAGTTAATCTTACTTTATTCTACTATTCACCTTTCGTTAGATAACACAGTTGCCAACTTTAGTTGGTGACAAAAGGTAAGTCATGAACATGTCATGATTACCATATCTTAGATAAAACCTTATCTAAGATATCTTAACTTTAGCACTGTAATATTTATTTTAGTTATAGAATCTCAGCTGGTATCAAAGTATATTCGGTTGTAGGTAGTATTATATATAGTTTCTTATTGTAACTCATAAACCATGCTTGTAAGAGTCTTGTAACACTTTGAGTTAAGAAGCAATATATACAAGTACCTTGAAAATTATCTTTTTGTGTTTATTGTTACTTATTATATTATTATCAACTCTTAGAGTAGACTCTTCTTCATCTGATCTGAGTGAAACATAAGTGAGCGTGAGAGAAAAACCAAGTGTTAAGTGACCAAAACCGATCTTGCAATAATCTTTAATGGTTGTCATAACAATTCTACAAGCCAACTCCGTTTGCTATTTTTATAAATCATTTTCATTTGTATCAAATGGCTATCTTTAGAATTCATTTTCATTTTGTTTTGGAAGCAAAGCAGAGTTACTTTTCATTACAAGAATTTTAAGAAAAATGGTCATTTCTATGAAGGTTGTGTGCATATTTGTCAATTGCAACAATCACAAGAATTTCTAATAGGATGAAAGCGTTTCTTTATCTATGATGATTTGGACGATTAAACAACTCAAGTTCTGGAGGGTGGACAGGAACACATATGCACAAGACGATTTTTATGGACTAATTATGAATTGCGACTTTTATCTTTGATTTATAATTTCTTTGTGATTGTAATTTTATACTAGAAATCAGTAATGATATTTCGTTCACTGAACTTTGTATTCTCATCATTTGAATTCCAATTTAGAAACTTGAGAGAACTAAACTCAGGTTGGGTACACTTATTATGATTTGGTTTTCACTAAGGCTCTTTATTATGCTACAATGAGTTTAAGGCATTGTAAGAATTTTAGGATTTCGACCCATTACCCTTCTATTCAGTTTGTTCCTTATTGAGTTATATCAATACTAGAAGGTATGAGATCATTAATTTCAGGGGTAGGTAATGATTCACTTCTTGTCAATTTCATTAAATAAACTTGAAAGGTTGTCCGAGGACAAAACTCACATAAATACCAAGATCAAAGAGTTAGCAATGTTATTAAATCATTATGAGTTCTTAGGTTTTAGAAAGTAAAATGACATAACTGTTCACTATTTCATAGAACAATGAAATCGGTTTTTGCACATGATCAAATTTATGTGGCATTGTCTAGAGTAAAAAGTAGTAATGGATGTAAACGATTGTTAGTTGATAAAGATGATAAAGTTACATACAAAACAACAAATGTAGTGTAAAAATTATTTAAAGATTTATGATATGTAATTATATTTTATTGTTAATCGTTACACGTAAAAAAGATAGTTTAGTTATGTACATTTTTGTACATGTTATATAATTATTAAATTTTTATTATACAATCTCGTGTAACACACAGGTTTATAACCTTGTGATTACATAGTTTCCAACAAAATAATACTTGGTTCTTAAAATGCAATTAAGACCGATAAGCTTGTATTATGCAATAACCAATTATAATTTATAATTTTATAATAAAGACATGAGAGAGAGGAACCAACGGAATCGATTCATCTTTACCCATAATTAGAAATTTAAAAATCTGGTCTTTCTCTTATTTGTTTCACTTTTACGTAAAAAAATATATTACCTACCTATTTCATGTATCTAGTAATCTACCCTTTATACGTATTTACTTTATTTCTTAAGAGGCGAGTCATTATATATTACAAGACAGTTTTAATGATACACAAATATGTAATAACACGTCAAAGTGTTCGCATGTTTCATTTCTATACATACAAAATTTTGACGGGCATATAAATATACTTGAAATCAATTATTGTGTAATTTAGTTGAAAGTTATAACCAAACTTTGTGATATCATGTATATTTATAGATATTTTTAACTCCCACAACCGTTGTTCAAACATGTCTAATCTAACTCAAATACACACACCTTGACTTATGATAAAAGTTGAAGTTCATATGTAATCAACTACAAACATTCAAACAATATCAAACTACAGCAACAACCCTTTATCTTTCATGATGTGCATAACCAGCCCCTCATTTTCTAAGCTTAATCATAAGCATCTAAACCTCACAAAACACGTAAACTCAACATTAAAACTATATATACAATAATAACAAAGTTGAATTGAAAAATGATATAATTTAAATAACTTATAATAACATCATACCACCAAACCTACTAAAAGAAGTATACAAAATCATCTCCTTTCTCCTCTGTAATTTAATTGGGTAGTATAGTCGTCATAAATCATATTTATAAATTATATTTCTAGGTGAAGTCAACATATATAGATGATAGATCAACTCATTAGACATTTTATACCACACCAACCGACATTTACACATTTTACAACATAGCAAATATGGCAAGTCTTGACTATAGGAATTCAGAAATATATTTGTGATCCATTTTTAGTTGCAAAAACACATATATATGTCATCCATTTTTACAAATAACTCTTTGTATATATCATTCATTTATAGATGCAAGAATTCTTTCTGAATCTGATTGGCTTGATTCCGTTGTTTGGCAATGTCATATTGCAAGAAACTTGCCTCCGATGCTTCGTGGTCACCAATTTACCAAGAACCTCCCCTTTTGAGCGGATCTCAAACTCTAACTTCATTGGGATTTCAAAGACTCCACTATCAGAGACAACTAGGCTAGAACCCGCGCCATACAAGGGTACTTTTATTGCTTCTAAGCTCACAATGGTCGTCTTTCGACTCTTTCTTTGTTGATAGTACTTCTTCAGCTGATATCAACATAACAAAATTAATGCACATGAACAATTTCACTTCAAATGTTTAAATTTGGTTGTGTTCTGTCTCAAACACTCAAAAATAATTCATATCAAACAATTTAGCTTAGTAAAACCTATCTAAGAATTTTTATTCCATACAACCTCATAAATCATTTTTTTTAAATGGTTAAGTAATGTTAGTTCTAACCTGACCGGCTGCAATCACGATATCTGAATAGACTAAGTTCACCGGTGTGGAGCTAACATGGATGCCAAAGAATGGAGCCGGGTTATGAACACCTAGCCACAACGAACCATTGATAGTTAGCAACTTTGTGATGACCCCTGATGAGTCTGAACCTTGCCCTATGTAAAGGTTATTCACAGCCAAACTCTACAACAAATGCACATTGTCATCATCATTTAAGAATAAAACTAAAAGCCACTTCAAGATTCCAATATTTTAGATAGAATATAAGTTACATGATTCAGAAATCCATCCCAATTCAATTAATGTTTCTAGCATACAATTAAATAGTGAATTGGATTTTAATGATACAAAACTATTCATTATTGACCGATAATAATTCATATTATTATTTTAGCAAGTGACACTCCAACCTTTAGTTTTACTACCAATTGTGATCCCACTAACATTCGACTTGTATTTATTTTATGCTCTACTTAGCTTGTATGTTTTTTTATTTCGTTCAAAATCATTATTGTGAATCAAATCAAGTGAAAATCAAACGTAAATATTTGATAATTATGTTAGGGTGACTGTTGTTAGTAACAAAAATAAAAATTAAGAATGTTACCGGTAAATTTAGTAATATAATTTATTTTTTTTGAACAACTAGTAATATAAATTATTATCGGCAAATAATTTGAATCCAATATGCTAAATAAAAATGAAGGTGAATTTAACAAACCTTAACACTGATCTCAGCTTTGTAAGGCCTGGCTGCACCCCATATAATCAAGCATAAAATAGTAAACAACAAAATGAAACAGAAAAGTGCCATAAAAGCCTGCATTATTCTAGTAAACCTCTTCTCATCATCATATTCATCATACTTTCCTTCTTCCACTATCACATCACACTCCGGCCAACCCTTATCATTCCTTTTCCGGTGAACTTTTCTGCCCGAATGTGACCGAAAAATCCCCGAAAACCGACTCGATGACGAGTTTCGTGAGTGCCGACCCAATGAAGGGTGTGAAGGAGACTCCATAGGACTCCTGAAATTAGGTGTAGCTTGTACTGAATATGATTTATCACCATCTTGAGAGTCCCTTGATGGGCTCTGCACAAAGTAAACAGGTCGTTTTGGTGATCTTGATGGTGAAGATGGGGCTAAACTGGTGATATCAGACTCTGATTTCGTATGCAACATGTTTATGATTCTTGAAATCTTGAAATCTTGAAATCTCTATGGGGTTTCAAGAAAATATTTTACAAGATAAAGATTGAGCTTTACTCCACGAAATTTAGAGAAATTGTGCAGGACATACGGTAGTTGAAAATCTTTAAGAAAACCCACAAATTATAAGGAGTATGCATAGATGATGATGATGATGATGATGATGATGATGATGTACTCAAAGGTTTAGTATCAAGAACATCAAGAAACAAGAAAAGACACAAAACACACAGTTTGTGTGTGTGTCAGTGTGTGTGTGTTTATCTTCTTTAATTGGAGGTATGTGGTGTGTCTTTGTGAGGGTGAAAGCTATGGTGAAGTGGGGTTGTATTTGCAAATTGCAAAATGCATTTGGTGTTGTGTAGGACCAGCGAGTGAGCTGTGAGCAAGGGGTTAGATGAGTTAGAACTCACCTGCACCAAACAAATGATTACCGAACCTTAATCCGAGCCTGCTTCCATGCCTACAAGGATTATTGCCTTCAGAATAACAGTATACAGTGTCGGCAGCACCATCTTTATTGATATTTTGGTAGAGAATAGATCTTATTAATATTTTAAGTATATATATATATATAAATCTAATTATCATATAAATCTAATTATCAATTTTTTTATACAAATACTATTACCTATGGTACAACCATGTAATCAATGGTCATTCTTTAATCTGTATAACTAAATATAATATTAATTACAAAATTGTTTGTGCATAGCAGATAGTATCTCATGTTTATCAAGTGATTTGTGCATGGGAGTATAGTATGACATTCGTTATGGGTTCTACAATGTGTTTTAATGGTTGATTCATCTTTTATCTTTTATTTTTAATTTTTTTAATTTTGTTAATATTTTTATTTTAACCCAATAGTTTTACATCTTTTATAACTTAACCCCAATTTTTTTTTACTTTCAATTGTGGTCTCCTATACTTTTCATATTTGGTAAAATTTTTGTTACGTTTCGGCATAAATTTAACGAGTTAACAAGTCATAGCGTGTGTGTGGTTTAACGTTTTGACGCTTATTTTTCTCCGTTCAGTCATCCCGTCAAAATGCTCTGGTTTTAAATCGACTTATTAATTTATATGTTTTACGTTTCGCCTGCATAGTCTAACATTTTTACGTCTACTTTTCATTTGTTTTATTTTTTCGGTTTTTATTTTTTTTAATACGAGGTTTTTCGGTGTTAATGGTCACTGACGATGTTGTACCACTGATGCTAATTGTCATATTTTTATGTCCCACTGCAATACGGGGGACTTAACACTAGTTAATAACTAAATTCCTTTTTAAACATGAAACTCACATTCACCAATAAACTACATCATTTATACATGTCGAGATTGAACCCTAATTATTTGGAAAGGACATAACATGGGAGGCCCTGGGGTGGGCAGGGTGGGCAGGGTGGGCGATCGTATAGGGTCAAATCTCATCGGGGTCCTTAAATTAAAAAAAAGTTATATTATATATGTATGTATGTATATAAAAACAACTATAGATTATTAACAAACCAAGTAACAAACCCAATAACAATTTAATTATATTGATCAATTAAAACCTAGAATCGTTAACATTTTAACTAGTTTAGTCGATCAAATATAAACTCAAGTCAAAAACGATAGGAGAGTCTTATAATTCGGTTAAGTAAGTAAATTAGATTATTTTGCTACGATATATTTATTTATTGTTAAAATAATTATTGTCGGATTATAGATTTGTAACATACAGGTTATTGACACTATATTACAGGGCACATTTTTTCTACTCGCCCTGGGCCTAAAATTATTCGAATACTCTCAGGACCGGCCCTTGAACATAACACTCTCTTATCATTCATCGTGCCCTTAATGTTTTTAATGACAATAGATATTTAAAATGTCTATTTATGTAAAATTTAAACCCAAGTAACCTATCAATATATCTTTTCACAACTTATTCCCCATTTTTATTTATATAATTATATTAAAAATTATTAATTTTTTCTTTCTTATTTTCAACTTTATCATTACTTTCTCTCTCTGCTCTACTCACAACCCTTAGAATATATTAAAAACATTATAGGGATTTAAACAATATTTCCCAAAAATACAGATTAAACAGTAAAAGTATCATATCATTCGCTCTCAATCACTTATAATAATACTATATAATATAAAAAGTATTAATTAATAATCATGTTTGCATGATAAGTTTTAGATTTTTATTATCAATAATATTAGTTATAAAACCTAATAATTGAAGGTTATGTTTTAGTCGGTTGGATGATAATTTATTGTCAATGAGTCGTAAATCAAATGGTTTAGGAGGAGACATCCATGATTTTTTAAAGTGAAGATCATGGGTTGGAGTCTCACTATGTGTAATATGCTCTAAGTGGGTCAAGGGTTTTACCACAGTGGGTCTTTGGATGGTAGGTTTCTCTTGGAATGATGGGCGAGCCGAGTCACCAGCACTATCTGTGTTCGCGGGCGTGAGTGACCTTTCGTTAATAGATTTATCCGAAAGACCAAGCTTAATAATTATTCGTTGGCTATAAATAATTTATTCAGCAATCACCATTAATGGTTATTGAGAATCAGTTAGGAGGAACGTTTTATTGGTATTTGAGTCTCATAATATTTCTGTAATAGTGTATAGTTATCTTTTTGAAATTAGAATGATGTAGACGCAATTAAAATTATGTTTCTGCCAGCAGTTTAGATTTGTACCTAAGTTGCGAATAAATTTATTTTTAGCATAAACTCTTTTAACGACTTATCCCATCAAATTTGGAATTCAGTATAGAGTTGCATATTAAGCCTTAAAGCCATGCCACAACTTTTATGAAAATTAAAAACCCCACCTCCTGCCTTTTCACTTTATTAATAATTGATTAATCAATAATTTATTCAGCCACGAAAGTATATAACTTTAAATTAACCATCCATAATCAAAGGGTTATTACACACATAACTTCATTATCATCAATAATGTTCATTAGTATCTCTAATTATCTTCACACATTTAAACCTAATCTTTCAGATCCCACCAAAATATTTACTTGTACCAAGACATTTTCACCTAATACTTGGAAAAAGTCAGATTTTATAGTGGTGGGGGCCAATCTAGGACCTCTTTAAACCAAATAATTATTCATGTTGCATATGTATACCTATATTGTAGCAGTACTGCAGTAAAATCACTGATCTTCACATTGTAAACCAGTTTTGATATTGTGCAGGGTGCTTGAAATAAGTGTATTAACCGAATCCACAGATTCCATACTGAGTTTAGATACGGGCGAGTCACTTGTGAGGATCTGAAATCCAATGGTTAGCAACGACCCGCATTCCCAACTTTGATCATCTGCCTTTGCTGATATCACCAAAGGCCTTGTTTCAATCCCATCAGGTAGAATTGAAAAACCCGAGGGTAATATGGCGATATTGCTAGAGTCACAGCCAGCCATTATAGATTGCATGGCGGTCACAGCCACTGGCGCACATACCACCATGGATTCGTACGTGTTTGTGCAACTATCTTGGACCATCCACATGTTCTCCTTCCACTTCATTGTCTGCATGAAATAAAAAAAAAGTTTATATATGATGCAAGATAAAGGTCTTGACCAGAGGCGAAGTAACACTATGCCAAGGGGGTTCAGTTCAAAGAGAATTTTATTTTCTGAAAGACTCCTTATATTTTACTGAAGTAGCATATATTCTTTGATATCCTTGCCTACTGAAACAAGTAAGGTTGGCTTGGGTTAAACCTTAAATACTTTTTGTCGAAATCTTTTATGCATAATTAGTATGTCAGATATGACTATGGAAATTATATTATTTCAATAGTAATCTAGCAAGTTTTTTTAAATTGAAATGGTTATAAGAGGTTGTGTAAATACATTTGGTTGGCTCTTGACCCATTGACCTGTTTCCTATTTAGCCAGCTTCTTATAGCAACCATTGAACCCATTAGAGATAAACTATGACTTCACAAGTAAATGAGCTGAAATTCCACCTCTACAAAAACTATAAACATATCTTACATGGATGGAGACCATATTTCCTTGATCTTGTCCTTTTGCCAAGTTGGCAATAGATTGAACTGGGCCACCATTTAACATAATATCCCACTTGAGAATTCAGGCAAGAATATAAACATCAAAAATTTAAATCTTTAGTGTAGACTTTGTTTAGCATAATTATTAGAAAGGCCAAAAGGAGCAATGGAGTATATGTATACCTCATTTCTTCGAGTTTCATCTCTTAGAAAATCAAAAAGAAGAGTGTGAGAAACTGGCAACCATATAGATGTTACTGCACATAGTATCACACCTAAAGGTTCACCAGGATCATTTTGGTTCTTTCTTGAAGCCACCCTTATGTCATATCCTGTCTTGCTTGGTATCTTTTTCCATGTGTGATAGCTTGAAGCTCCTAGTGCTCTACTAAAACTCCATGTCATTCTTTGTGCCAATTTTAAAATACTTTTCCTCCCTGCTAGTGTACCAATACCTGAAGGGATGTCCACGTGAATACAAAAACAATGCATGTCAGTACAGTATGAAGATGTAGAAATTTTAAGGGGAAGTAGTTAATACCATAAAAAAGAACACAGATTCTCATTTTGACTTAAAGAAGTCTCTCAACCAGGTTTTGACATAATGAAGTCCTTTAACTTGTTAAAGTTATATAAACTTCAGAAATTTGTGGTAAATGTTAGTTACTTGCACAGTCAACACATACATGGATGCCTTTCTTGTTGTGGATTTGCGCACTTTTTTGCTAACATGGATAGCTTTTAGATGCCAGGGTTCTAAGAGCACCCACTATCATAGACTTTTTTAAAAGTTTGCTATGACATGCCATATCAACAACCTATAAACCTTTTCTTTTCATGAACCTCTTTCCACTATCCTTAAAACTTTTAAAGGTTTTAAAATAGGTCCCACACTCCCACATATTAATTTTGGACAACTTTATGATGGTAAAACAAAATTAAGAAAGATGTACACCGCCTTAAGATTTTGGACCTCTTCATGGAACTTAAGCATGAAACACAAACTCACTATGGTTAAAAACAAAGCAATGGTTCCATTTTTTCAACTTTTTTTAGAATGAGAATAGTAGATGCTCTAAGAAATGTTAGTTTGTTACTTTGTTAGGTTCGTCAAAAGAGCCATTAGCATCCACATCAATTAAAATGGCAATGTGGCATCCATGTATGTGCTAAGTTGCAGGTAACCGGCATTTGCCATTAATCTCACAAGTAAGTATAAACTTAGTAGGAGTTCAGGGACTTTGATATATCAAAATCAAGTGGAGGGATTTTCTCATGCATAACGAGAACATATATTCTCTCTTTTTATGTATTAACACAAATCCAAATACCACTAGAATCCTTAGTAGGAACATTTGTTGCAAGGAAGAACACAAGACGCTCGCATTGTTGCTGCAATGTGGCCCTCCAATGCCTTGCTCCAAAAGCAAGACCACTATTGATGATAGCACGGAACATAGAATGAGCTATGCTTTTTTGGCACTCCCAATGCTCTATCCATGTCACCTAACACAACAAGTTGGATATGATATTATTTTTTTCATGCATCATTATAATTAGGTGTAATATGATTATTTACCTTACAGTGACCATTTGATTGGTCCTCAATGATGCAACCAGATGGACGTTTTCTACATCTAGCTAAGGACGCATCAATGTTTTTTTCTACATTGTCAATAGAAATGTCAACAATTGCCCACTTGTCAGCATTCAATTGCTTGGAATATCTCACGAAATAAACTTCTCTTGTTACCACCAAAGGAGTTAGCATTTGCAGCTCGGTAAACATCTGCAACCAATATGAAAAATTAACCAAATATGCCCAAATGTAGGTTAATTGTCCAATTTTTTCCCTAGACGGTAGATTGTTTGACTTGAAGCATGCGACTCACCAACTGAATCACACCATTTCTGTTAACACCTTCTCCGTTACAAATAACATCAAGGGTAGCTGCTTTTGAGATTATGCATGAAAACATCTCTTCATATTCTTTCTGCGATAACATATAAGATGTGAGAAAATGACAAACAAAACCTATCCAAACAGAATTCCTACCATGTCAATCCAACTCATCAGCTCCATTTTGACCCATGCTTAAAAATGACCCATTTCAACCCATTACCCAACCTGACCATATTACCACCTATAGGTGTGACCCTGCTTTGTAATAGGAGATAATGAGTGCAATTAATCTATACCACATCCATGAAACTTTGAACTAGCCGTGGGAGATCCACAAAAACAACACCACTGTCTCTGGATGCCTCAATGAATTTCAACTGTTGAACATTGCTTGAATCAATGGTGGAGAACTTGTTCAAGTATTCATCATAATTAAGTATTTCTCGACCCGTCTCAAAGCTCTTGACCCACAGTGGTTCATTAGCACTAGCCATCTGTACAAGCTCGTCCAAAGCCAAATTGACAATCTCCACTACTCTAGTGTTCTCAAGCCCAAATACCCCGCTACATAACTCTAATGAGCTTTTGTTTTCATGTTCGTTTCCTGCAGAACATGAGTTTGTTGATGATGCTCCCTGTGGATATTTCCCAATTGATGTCTTTAGCTTTTCAATCTACATAAAACTCCAGTTTATTGATATAAGTCAGGGGCAAAGCTTCAGGAATCAACGATCAGAAACAAATAGCTAAGGGTGTTTAGTTTGAGAGTATCAGTTTGACAGTGCTCAAGTATTTTTGGTTTAAATATATGGGTTTGATACCTGTAAAATAGGATATCCATTATACCCACCTACAGGTTGTTTTACAAATATCCATACTTATACCCTGTTAAGAATATCAGTTTATGAGTAAACAATCTTTAATAAAAATTATGTTAGTTTGTTAGATATTTCAGGGCTTTACTATAGATAAGGAAAATAAGGGTGTTCTTCTGAAATAAAGTGAAGTTGAAGGTTGCAATATCAAGGAGCTGAAAGAAGAGTTTGCACTTTGGGAAAAGAGGAAACAAGAGTTGAGGAGGATAGTTGTTAAGAAATCTCACACCAGATAAAACTCTCCTCTTGTTCATTCTGCTTGGAGTGATGATAATCATCCCTGTAACAATCAGGGATGGATTCTTCATTGGTTATCATCTGTCTTGATCACATAGAGATACAAATTGCTATAGTAATTGCAAAAATTTTGGAGGATTATGGTTCATTAGTAATCAGAATTTTAAGATTTTATATTAAATTGGGTTCTGATGGTTTAAATTATGTGTTCAGAATTTTATCATACCTATTCTAATTCCATATTTCCATCTACCATCAAACCCATACCAATAATGATTCGTGAGTGCAAACCAAACGCCACCCTAATGCAGGTGAAGAACTGACAACTACCTCAGCTTTAAGTTTGGTGTTTTCCACTCGAAGCTGTTGTTCATCAATGTAAGTGGTGACATCCTTGCTAGAACTACCAAAACCACAATTAGTACAGGTACCCTTCTTGATTGCTTCCCTTAATAACTTGTTTTCTTCACCTAATTTATCCAACTCTGATTTTAACAATGAATTTTCATGGCGTTCCTGTATAGCCTGCAAAAAGCAACACAGTTTTTCTATCACTTTTTAACATAACAAAAACCATCACATCTTATTTGGCATGCATCTAACAAAATTTTTACAAGATAAATTTGATAATTAATCACAGAAAAATGTATATCATGATAGTAAATATGAACACCTTGATTTGGGTACGACGATTTTGAAACCAGAACTTCACTTGTCTGGGATGAAGACCTAACCGCTTGCTTAACTGTTGTCTTTGCTTCTCATCTGGATGAGGTGACTCCTTAAATAGTCTGTAATAGAAGGTCGGCCATTAATGATTAATCTATAACAGAACCATGCACGATGTCATGCTGACATGCTAAATTGTATATCATTCACAAATGATAAATGCAATATGCTGACGCACATTGTAGCAGACTTCCCTCACTTATCAATGACAACTTTATGCCTTTAGGGGTTAGCATCAATGGAGGGTTATCAACCAAATCTATAGAGAATGGTAACAGTTATTATACGTGTGAAGGTTATTCAACACCAAGTGATTCCATATAACCAATTTGCATATGTTTCACAAGATAAAGAGTTTCTACAATATGTGAAGCTTAATTAGGCGATCAAAGGGACAGCAGACAGAAGTTCTGAGGTAGAGTATGACTTCCCACTACTTTTAAAATATTTGACCAACAAAATAACCAAATCTTTAATGCTTCTGCACAAGATAGTCATATCATAAACTCAAAGGACCAAATTTGTCATTCTGCACAAAGACATTGCATATTTATATTCATGTTATATGCACATGTGACATATTGTGCTTTTAAAATAATATGCGGACACACATGCTGTGGTTAGTAGTTGCCTTGCCTTTTTGTGATTTCAGGATATACACTTTATCATTAAATTATACAAGAAAAGAGAGACCATTACATGATGACCTTTATTTAATTTCTTATTTATATTAAATTAACAGTAGCTTTCCTTTTCTTGTTGTTACTCACAGCTGAATTAGCGATCCTATTCAATGTATCATCTTAACCAACTACCTCCATTGTCACGAAAGATTATTTTATAAGCTATTTTGATGACGACTGTCCACCTCTTGCAAATTAGCATGTTCTTGAGTAGCAAGTTACAATCTACCAACTACTTATCAGCTATCAACTGCTTCTCATCCTTCCTGTAAATCTACATGAACCTTAGAAACTAGGGCTCCGATCATGTAAGTTTTTGTGAATCCATTCCTAATGTTATCAATAGTGGTTCTAGAACTACAATCGGTACAACCATGCATCGAATTGCATCGCTTATCTGTTATCAATCCCTAAATAATTTAGAACTGAGTAGATTCAACGTCACCGGAAAATAAGATCTGGATGCGTCCGGCAAGGCAAATTTGAGTAAAATTCTCAGGATCAAGTGCATGCACAATCGATAATCATGTGCGTGTTTATGTGTGAACTAAATTTAGGGCAAAAATAAAGAAAAAAAACGACTGACGTACGCTTCCATCTCTCGGATTTGTTCAGCGGTGTGGCGGTGGTACTTTTTCCTCTTCTTACTTTTGTTCTTATCATTACCGTCGTCTCCGTCATCGACGTCAGGATCAACGTCGAAATCGTCATCCGATCGTGATCTCGCCGCTCCAGAGGTCTCGCTACTGATCTCCGTCACCGTCGTATTAGCACAACCACCGTCCTCTCTCCGATCATCCGCCGCTTCCTCTCCGTCACGAAAAATTCCCTTCCGTATAAAAAACAACCAAAATCACATACGAATTCAAAATCAAAGCATACGGAGGAAGATGATTAGATGAACAACAACTTACGAGAGTGAGAGATAGAGAAGTGGAGGGAAACAGGTCTTTGGTAGAAGTAAGTGGCTTATTATCATTGGAAGACGACATGAGTAGTGCATAAGAGTGTTTTGGTGTTGCTTTATCTCCACTTCTGCTGCTACCGATTCGCCATGGCTTTGATGTGTTCGTCTGGTAGTGCTTCTGCTGCTATGGCGGTGGTGAAGTGGCGTCGTTTTCGTTGCTTTTGTATTGTATTGTACTGTGTGCAGGAGTACCCTGAGAGAGATAGAGAGAGAGAGAGAGAGAAAACGCAATAGTGAGTGTGGGGGTGATGGTGGAGGGAGAGAGTGGGGCTGGTAGGGGTTGACCGTTAGATAGTGTTGGACCAGTAGCCCCTTTCAACTAACTCCTTTTATTTTTACCAGGGTTAGCCTGCAGGTTAAGTTTTTAATTTTTTTTAAACAGCAAACGTGCGACCATCTTTGTATAATAAATGTTATCTTAATAGGGTTTATATATTTGTTTTCTAACCAGGGCCGTACCTCCACCCTCTTCAATACGAAACTCATTGCTGAAAAAACTCTCTGGCTTAACCTTAAGCATTTTACTCAGAGTGATATTTGAACCTAGAGGAAAAACAGGTATGAGTCAGTGGTGTCGGATTGAATCAGACACGAAAAAATGATAATCAAACACGTTGACCGGCCAAATTGTCTGACCGGATCAGTGGATCAGATATTTTGACTGGATCAGAAACAAATTAAATAACCCCTAAAGATCATTGGTAGGCTAAGCTTCAACTAGTACTTTTCTTTCTACCAACGACGTTTAGGACTTTACTTTTTATAATTTTTTTATTTTTTTTATTAATTGTAAATATCTGGATACTTTTGATCATCTTGACAAATGGATCCCTCTTTCGTTCAAATAATAGAATATGATGATCCACTCAATGTATTTATGACAAAATTCATAATTGAAAAAACTCTTGAGCTTAACAAATAAACTGTTTAAAGCGATACTCAAACACATGACCTCAAGAGGTCATCAGACTATCATTCGATTAAAAGCATTTATGATTTTGTTTCTCTTTTAACCAACATTTTTTCCATGAAAGGGTAAGCTGTATGCAAAATCCCTTGTTTTATGAAACGTTGAAAACAATGATAACATAATTAAATGTTTCATTTACTTTAATTCAAAACTTTATTTAAATACGAGAAATGAATGAAATGTATTTTTTATTCATCTGGACAAAAAATATGAACAATTTTAATTTATTTATTGCACCTGCACATGTGTAAAATATTAATATAAAATACAGATAATTTTATATGTGTGGATAACGCCTAAAAGTAAGATAACATGCAAGGAAAAAAATTTAATAGTTTTAATGCATATATCCATGACGGAAAATGTGATAGGATAGTAATAAAATTTTAAAAGTGTTCAAATTTGGTCACTCGTGTATATTTTTTTTAAATCGGACTACTAAACCATCAAATTGAGTCATTATATAATTTTTTTTATGTAAAGAAAGTAACGGAGAAGAATACGTGAAATTTGAAATCTTCAATATATGATATTATATTAATATATATAAATATATGTTAATTATGTTAAAAAAATTAATTTACCACAACTTCATGCCACCGTTCCACAATAACATAAAAAAAGAAAAACATGCTAAAAATATGTTAAAACTTATAATTTAAATAAATCATGAAAGACCGGTGACTTAATTATAACATTTTTTAAACTTGATTTTCCTTATTGGAAAACTTTTAAAGAATGGTTACTATTTTGTAAAGTTACCTTTATACCATACGTATTTATACGTAGAACTAACAAAAATTCAAAATACAAAACATTGATTACAATTTTTAAAAGATTTAGGTTTGTTCTTGCAATAAATTAGTGTTTTGAAATAACGTTGCGCTTATGTAAAAAGTATTAGAGAAATTGAGAATCAATATTAAAGTGCTTGTAGCCTAATAATATTAAGGTATCTTATAAAGACGTCTCTTCTAAGCATGGACGAGGTCAAACTCTAGTTTGAGCGGTTAGCCGGAACATCACTGCCTATGGTTCGGGTAGAGGCCTCGTTCACGTTCCAAGTTCATGAACATGCACAACATGTTTATAGAAATTGGTATTAGCCAAAAGGTTAATTCTCTTATTCATCAAAAGAGGTTTAAATAAGAAATACAATTAGAGACCTAATAGGAAGATAATTCCTGAATTCTAGGAACAATCTGATAACAACTAACGAACATAAACAAAGGGATAAACGAATGAAGAGATAAGCATAAATAGAGATAAACATGAATAGAGGAATAAAAATCATTTACTCTCCCTCAAGCTGAAGTGAAGATCGCGAACACCCAGCTTGCCAAGTAAAAACTGTAACTGTTGGGCCCCTAATGGCTTGGTAAAAAGGTCAGCTACTTGATGTTTGGTGTTGACGTTTAATGGTAGTACTTCTTGAGATTCAACTCTTTCACGAACAAAATAACAATCCATTTCAACATGTTTCGTACGTTCGTGAAAGACTGGATTATTGGCAATATGACGAGCCGCAATATTATCACAAAAAATAGGCGTAGCACTAGGGACAATAAGGCAAAAGTCCTTTAAAAGCCATCTCATCCAAAGAACTTCACTGACAGTAGTAGCCATTGCTCGGTATTCCGCTTCAGCTGATGATCTTGAGACCACTGACTGCTTCTTTGTTTTCCATGAAACTAGAGCTCCCCCCAACAAGAGAAGATAACCAGTGCGGGAACACCTCGTCAACTGACACTCTAACCAATCAACATCATAATATGTTGCAAGATCAAAGCCACCATGCTTTGGAATAAAAATGCCTTGACCTTGGGTATATTTTTCATGGCGCAAAATTCGACCAGTTGCATCCATATGATTGACCTGTGGGTCAGAACGAATTGGCTAAGAAGATTCACTAAATACGCAATGTCATGGCGAGTTGCCTGTAAATACAACAATCGACCCATCAACCTACGATATTGCTTCGTGTTAGTTTTTTGGACTTTCAAGACATTGGTCTATCTTGAAATTTTGCTCCATGGGAAACAGACTAGGACGAGCCCCAAGCATCCCGCTGTCTTCAAGAATATCCATTGTATATTTTCGTTGACTTAACACCATACCGTCCTCTGGTCGAGCCACCTCAATTCCCAGGAAGTATTTTAATGTTCCAAGATCTTTAATACTAAAGGTAGTATCGAGATACTTATTTGTGTCACTGATTTTGCCAGAATTATTTCCCGCAATAATAACATCATCCACGTAAATAAGGATAGCAACAAAGGAGCCATCCTTAGCAAACGTGAACAAAGAATGATCGGTTCGAGATTGTTTGTAATAAAGAGTGAGTAAAGCTGTAGTAAATCGTTGATACCAAGTTCTTGAAGCTTGCTTTAAACCATAAAGTGATTTTTTAAGTCTACAAACTCGTTTTTCATCTTGGAAATAGAATCCTTGTGGAACTTTCATATACACCTCCTCCTTGAGATCGTCATGTAAAAAGACACTATTCACATTCAACTGATGAATTGACCAGTTATTCTTCACGACGATTGTCAATAACGTTCTGACTATAACAAGCTTTGCAACCAGAGCGAAGGTGTCATGATAAACTACGCATTCTATTTGAGTGAGTCCCCGTGCTACAAGACGTGCTTTATACCGTTCAACTTCACCATTTGGTTTGTACTTTATTTTGTAGACCCACTTGGAATCAATAGCATGCTTTCCCTCAGGAAACGGAACAAGTGTCCAAGTTTCATTATCTTCAAGAGCCTTGATTTCTCATTTCATAGCATTTTGCCACCTTTCATCCTACATAGCTTCTTGAAAATTCCTTGGTTCATTGTTAGATTTCTCATTTCATAGCATTTCACCACCTTTCATCCTGCATAGCTTCTTGAAAATTCCTTGGCTCATTGTTAGAAGTAATGGCAACTAAATAAATTTTACGAGAAGCATAAATTTTTTCATAAGAAACATAGTTAGCAAGGGGGTGTACCATCGAGGAGGAACGCTCGGAAATGGGATTTGCGTAGTCGATGGATGGAGGAAACTTCACATTAAAATTTTGGAAATACTTTGGTTGAGTTTTAATCCTTGCTTGCATGTGCTCATCAGCTTCGCCTAAGTCTTGTTCCAATGAAACCGTAGGTTGTGTGTGTTCATCAACCTCATTAGTAGGTTCATCACCCAACGGTCCAAACCCAGGCCCAAAGTTAGACCCACCATTAATTGGTTCCAAACCCAGACCTTCAGATCCGGACCCAACTTCTGTTTCTTTCCCATTCTCAACCGATCTTTCATTCTCACTGTCATGTGTTTCCCCTTTATAATCATCATCGACGTCTTCATTCTCTCCTGATGTTATCACAGTTTCTTCCCATTCATTAGAAACGTCAAACAAAATTTCATTCTTTTTATTTGATTTTAATTGGAAAAAGGAAATATGCTTTGAAAAAATTTAACGTCTCTAGACGTTATTATCTTTCCATGCTCAACGTCAAAAATCTTGTAACCTTTGGTTCCTTGAGGATACCCAATAAATATAACTGGTCTCCCCTTTATTTCGAACTTATCTCCCCCTGTCTCTATACTCCAAAAATAAGCAAGACATCCTATGACTCTCATGTGATCATATTCCGACCTTTGACCGGAAACAATCTCATACGGTGTTTAATTATTAATTACCTTTGAAGGAAGACGATTAATAATATAGGTAGCACCTTGTATGCACTCCCCCTAAAATCTTCCTTGAAACATTAAGGCACGAGCTGTTACAAGGATGTGACGATGCTTGCGCTCCACCACCCCATTTTGTTGGGGTGTGTGTGGACACGTTGTTTCCAATAAGATTCCTTCTTGAGCATAAAAATTCATCATTCTATTAGAAGTGAATTCGGCACCATTATCACACCTAATTCTTTTAATTAATTTTCCGAATTGAGTTCTAACCATTTTTTGAAAAAATATCAAATGATCACTAGCTTCGCTTTTGTGTTTAATAAGGAATATCCACAAAGCTCAACTAAAATCATCTACAATGGTTAAGAAATAGTTTTCATGTGAAATAGTAGGCCTTCTATATTTAGCCCAAACATCACAATGAATTAACTCGAAACAATCTTTAGTTTTAATTAAACTCTTAGGAAACGGAGAACGAGTAAGTTTTCTTAACATAATAATCACACAAATGGTCTTTTAAAGAGATATCTTCTAAAAAATTAATGCGACATAACTTAGAATCAGAAGTGTGTCCTAATCTTGAATGCCATTTTTTTTCATCTGTCTTCAAAACCATAGCCCTTTTTCCTCTAGGCGCCATGCCCATTCGATAGAGACCATTAACGCAACCACCCGTTCCAATCAACCTCCTCAAGTGTAAACCCTGCATAACACAAAAATTTGAAAAAATGTCATTGAACATTGCAAATCTTTAGTCAATCGGCTAACCGAAAGTAAATTGCAATTAAAACTTGGAATATGTAAAACGTCTTTAATTTTTACTCCTCCAATAAGCGTGCATTCCCCTTTCGCTTGAACCGGTACGTTATCTCCATTTGGAATCATAACCGGTGATTATTGATCACCTTTAACAATATTTTCAAGATGATTCTTTTCACAAACAATATAATCGGTTGATCCCGAATCAACAATCCAATCATTGGATTTGTTTAATAATGCATTAACCTTACGTGCCATGTTTGCTTTCCGAATATTTTCACCAATGCTTTTGTTTCCTGCTTCACTGAAGTGCTTCAAAAGAGTCTCATATTGTTCATTGGTTAAGCCCGCCACGGTTTTGGTATCATTCGAATTGTCTTCAACGCAAGCCGCCTTTTATTTTGTCTTTTCATTCCTCTTGCCGGACCACCATTCCGGATATCCCACGAGCTTAAAACAAGCTTCTTGTTTGTGCTCTTCACGTCCGCAAAAGGTACAGTGACTATTTTCCTTATTTCCAGGCCGTTTAACTTCTTTCTTCTTTTGTTGCGTTTCGGAACCTCCACGGTAATTGGCTTGAAAAACTGCACTCTCGATTTGAACCTTCTTTCCAGCCGCAATGGTTCTCTGTATGTGTATGTATATATATATATATATATATATATATGTGTGTGTGTGTGTGTGTATCTATATATATATGTATATATATATATCTCTTAGAATCTTGGATGCAAGAATGTAAGTTAAATATGATGACTAACCATAAATATACGCTTTTGTAACTGTTTTGCCAATAGCCCAACAATCCTTAGCTCAACTAATTAATAACTAATACTCATGAAATGTAAATATTGGAAAGTTATGGGTATTATCAAGTCTTATTCTGAGTGTAATTTTCTGAGTGTAATTGTCAGAGTTGAACCAATGGATTTTTTCAAATAACATGTTTACTTCTAAGAGGGTTGGGGTGTGATCCCGGTTAAAAAAAGAATAAGTGAGTTCAATTAAAACAAATCTATCCTGCAAAACAGGTTCGAACATTTACCGTTCAAAGAAATGTTTGTACTATTTCACATGCTATAAAGTAACATCTATACTACTATATAATACATCTCTTAGGATAGAGATGTAATTTTGCCAAAAATACAAGTTTTAAAGCAAAATGTACAAATAAGTGCATCACATTTAAGAGAGGTAGAATATGAATTTGATTAAAATTATAAGACACTTTAGAGGTAATATGGTAAATTTATCCATTAAATTTTATAAAACTTCACATTTTTGTCATTATCTCTTTTATGTATTTAATATTCATTATTAATATATTATTTAATTCACTTCATCAAATTTTATTTTATTTATGATAATATAAATTGATATTTAAATTTATATTTACTAATTATATTTTTATAACTAAATAATATTTTAATTAAGTATATTATTTTATTTAAATATTTAAATATATAACTTATATAAATCTTCATATTTATAATAACTATAATACTAATATTTTTCTAGAAGCATATTATTACAAGATTAATAATTTTAATATTTATCTATATCTTTTATAATAAAAGTGAAAGGATGATAGAATGATAATTTTACATATGGATTAAAACACCCATATAATAAAAGTGAAATGATGATTATTTTATTTTATTTATGCCCTTATAATAAAGTATAATATATGATTGCTTATAATAAAAATGCTAAAACATATACACGTGGTCAAACAAAATCGTCATTTACTTTCAATGTCGTTTATATATTGTGATTGAGCACTAATTCCTCTTCCCTTTCCTTTATCAATTGTTAAAAACTCAATAACAATCAAAATGGTAATTTATGGTGATAATTTCTTCATTATAAAATAAACCTCTTAAAATCTAGGTAATAAGTGATTTTCGACCATAAATCCCATCCATGCTTTCACTATTCTTGTTGGGATAATATAATTGTCTTAAAGACTTTTGTAATATACGTAATGGTTTTCTTTTATTCAATTTTTTCAATAATTATATTTTTATTTTTTAATTTACGTCATAACCCACCGAGCCGATACTGACTAAAATCGAATTTCCAAAAAATCATACAACTACCGTACCGTCGCAACGCGCGAACATTTTCAACTAGTACTAATAATTAAGATGTTTGTATTGTACTAATAAATTAGCCATTAAATAATAATATATCTTATGGTCCATGGTGGGGTTGAGTCGAGTCCAAGATTTGGAGTCTACCAAATAAAAGGTTGATCCCTTTCTAAGATGTTGGCTTCCAGCAAAGGTTGATGCAATTAATAGGGACGCCGACGGATGCATATACTTTAATTTCTTTTAATAAAACATATTAGTTCTTATGATCTTTTTTGAATAATAACGTCCTCATGTATAATAGATCAAAACACACGTTATACGTTTAGACATGACATTTAAGATCAAATAATTTATAGTTTAATGGTATTGATGCGTCTATTAAAGTACATCTTTATACGACATCAATGGTTCAAGTCTCATAGTGAACAATTTATATAAAGAAAATTAAAGAAAAAGATATGAGATTTAAAATTTATTTTTTCAATAATTATGTGTGCTACTAGAATTATTGTTTAGATGTATTTTTTGAGTCTTGCTATTCGGTGTTAAAGAAGTACATTTAAAAAAAACTTCCAATTTTCATGTTAATTTACTTTATTTTTATTATGTCATCTTTTTCATATACAACATTATCATCCATCTAATTAAGTTTAATTTTATTATACAGATGACGAAAATTATGGATTTAAAAAAATAGTCAGTAGATTGTCACGGTTATAAACAAAATATTAACGTCAAGTTATTAGAGCGAAAGTTATTGCATTAGTTGCGACCACTAGGAAATAAATGACATATCTAGACCCAGTGATGAATTTTTTTTTTCTCTTCTTCATCATGCATCGAGTGCACATGCATTATATCACATTAGACAGAATATTGTAGTATTGTTGATTGTTTTACAATATGACGTGGTTGTTAAATTTTGGATTAATACGACATGCTTTTCATTTTAATATAGTACTCAACGACATATATAATATGATAATCATTTTGCAATCCTATAATAACAAGGACAACACTCTATTCTCTTTTACCCACCACCAAATGGTTTGAGAATAAAATAATATGAAGTTGTATGAGAAACCACACCTTTATATTATACATGCATAAAAAGAAAAAGTCAGTGGTACCCAACAATGTTACATTTATAAACCGCAAAGTATAGCAAAATTGTAAAAATTATGGCCTATTTATATATCCAACAGTTACATATATATTACACAGATGCAACCTATATATGTTTATTACAAATTACATATACGTAACTTATTTTATCATCATATTCGAACCGTCATGAATATGTATCAAATGATTTTGACAACTAAAATAATAAGGCGGAACTTTACTTAAATATACTCTAGACAATTAAAAATAGATCACTTATGAATTATGTGATTGAGTAGTGGTGTTTTTATGGTTTTCAATTATAAATATGGTTTTATTTAATCATTCTCCTATATGTAATGTTCATATCAACCGAGACTATAAATTCTAAAAATTAATTCTAACATGTAAACCAATATATTTGAATTTTAGAATTTAAGGGTTGAAATCTTGAAGTCTTATAACTCCTCTTTATAATATAATATAATCATTGAGCGATTTACTTTTTTTGTTAGTTTTTTATTTTTCTTTTAAATTTCTTTTGTTCCTCCTAAATTCCATTTAATCCTACATATACCAGGGTTTGAAAAAGATTGCATTGCGATGTTACTAGTTCATTACCACTTTTACGTTATCTGAAACCATTTTTCGTCCATTTTATTTTAAATATGGCCATATCAATCACAATGTATTATTGTTATAATTACATAAAAACAAAATACATCGCTTAAATTAGACACAAATTGGAAGTATTATATTGCCGTCTTATAAAATACATTGACAAAATAAAAGCTTCCATAAAGTTTCTTTATTTTGTCTCCGTTTAACCCATTTTAATTATGAGCTATAAAAATAAATTTGATTTGACATAAAAATTTATTGCAATTTCCTTTTTTCCCAAAGAACATAAATAATGTACAAAAATACAAACTATAAGTGGACAAAATTCATAAATGAGTTGTACAGTAAACAACTCGACCACTTTATGAAAAATCAAAATAGAAAAACCCTACGATAAAGAATTAGCAGTTAAAGATGACGTTAATTTGACGGTCCCTAATTAATAACATAATACTCAATTAGCTCGTTACCTTATATGGTTAGGGATTAACTATTGTATCCGAAACAAGTGATGTGATATGTTCAGTATTTATCTTCATGAAAAAAATATTACGACATCTCACACCTCACAATCTCTCTCTACGTATGTATTTTTATGTATGTATAGATAAAGATAGAGAGAAAAATAGTGTAGCGAGTGTATTTATAACAAACCTTTGTTCAAAATATAATATGTAAATCCTCGTACAACTAAAATGTTCGATAATATTTGAAACTCCATACAAATATATATATATATATATATATATATAAAGATTTATTTTTGATATGTCGATGAAAAGAAGCAACATAATCGGACATTCGACTCATGGTAGAACTCTAAGGTAGCTTTTGGTACGTATGAACGAGAGACGGAATCGAATGAAACATTAAAAGTGAAAGAATAAATTTATATTTGGTTGGTGATGATCACGAATGAACTTTTATATAGTTGACTTTGACTCCATTTCTTCGAGTTCATTCTATCCACCCCCTTCTTTTTTTTTCATTTAATTCATTCTTCCATCATTACTCACCAACACCACTCACTCACCCATCACAACAACCATCATCTGTCACCAAGATCGCTCGTCACCGACAACCACCAGCACCACCACAGGCCACCGCCGTCCCCACCCACCAACGCCCATCCGCGGCACCACCCACTACTAGCCCCACCGGCGGTTGCCGCCGTCACAAAACACCACCGGCCACCATCCGTCATCACCAATATAACTACTTTTACATTTCATTGCTTTATTTTTTGTAGTAATTTTTTATGTATTCTTAAAAGGTAACCAAACATGATGTAATAATTTATTTCATTCTCCATTCATTCAAATCATTCGTTTATTTTATTACTCCATACCAAACGGACTTTAAAATTCTTTAATACAACTTTTCAAAGATCATGTTTCATACAAAAGTTATCCATGAATCCAACGGCCCAACAAATGTTATCCATATACCCTACGGCCCAACAAATGTCATTCATATGCCCTTCGGCCCAACCCATTAAATTTACCCCATCTCTAGACATCTACCTGCTTTGTTTGATCCATGCGAATACTAATGGCTAACTATCATATCCGCCCGGTCGGCGATGACGTTTTGTACTTGACATTCAAACTTATCGTCATCAATGTGTCACGAGTTCAAGCAATGCGTTACGGTTTCAAACCCTGTAAAATGTGTATTAAATGGATTTGGAAGTACATTTTAAAAAGTGTGCGTTTTTTAGAAAAATATATTGTCATGTTTGAAAGGTTAGCAAACGACATTAATTATTCCGTTCGCTTTCAAGAAAATTTACATTTTCTAAATTAAAACTGATACGAATTAGTTATCAATATCAAAAACCAATAATCTATTAGCCTAGTGGTTAAAGGAGAGGTGGGAGACTTTTGTTTCTCTTGGAGGTCCAAAGTTCAAACTTTAACATAAGTGAATTTTACTAACTTGGTGATACTAACAACTAACAACTAACCAGCCGTTCAAAAAAAATTATCAATATCAGAAATGATTGGAGAGGTCATGAAGGCGGTGGTCGTGAGGGAGCAAGAGATTTTGATTTATTTAGTTACATTTTTTCATGATTTTAAAATTTTGTTCTTCTTAATTAAAAAATTAAGGGGATTCATTCTTATATCCCTTTATTTTCCGGACAAATAGTTATTATTAAAATTCAGATTCATATTTTAACATATTTTACTAACCATAAGCATGCTAGAATCATAACTCAAATTTTATTTGTTATATTTAGCGAACCAAATACTCATCTTTTAAGGAAATAACTCAAATGACACGGACCGGAAAATGAACAGACAAACATATTTATTAATAAAACGTCACTCGCAATATCTGAATTAAAATAAAAGTAAACATTACCGCATACAAATAATAAAATTGTGTTATCAAAGAGGCACCGGTTATAGAAACTTAACCCATAAAAATTTTAGAATAATAACCTCACGCACTCAATAATATATTGAGTGAAATATGGGCAAACATGTTGTCATCACATCCCTCTCCGTTAGCTTCCCACATTAGTGACGGTGCGTTTATTAGATTCGCCGGAGCTAGATCTAAGGTTGTTGATATGGTGGTGGACTGGTGGACTTAAGGTGGGGGTGGAGGGGTTGTTGAAGAGATGAAGACGAAGGGGGGATGACCCTCTTATTATTTCATTTAAGTTAATTACATGTGAGCCCTATCATGTTTTGTTTAATTTGATTTATTTAAACAACGGTACAATGATCATTTTTAAAAAGTTTAAGGAAAAAAATAATGATCTGTTGGTCCATTTGATCATATTACAGTGCAAATGAGATGAAGAATCGTTTAATATCAAACATACAAACCATACAAGATGAACATGGAAGATTGAATACAATAACAACTCATTCAATATAAGACAATGAACATCATAACATTCAATAACATCAAAGCACAATGATATTTCTGTGTAAAAACTACTTGAAATGGTAACTTGCAACAAGGATTAATGATTAGGGTTTTGCAAGCTTCCCCAACAATGAAAAAGATCAAATCTATATATAGCAGTCTTAGTTTCGCAGACAGTTTCGCTGTCAGAAAAACTGTACTGCCGAAACTATAGTTTCACCCGGCAGAAACAGTAGTTTCGCTCACAGTTTCGCTGGACTGCAAAACTACATAAATCTAAATACATACAAAAGGAAACTAACAAAAGACCTATTACAAGCAAAAGTAAACAATCTAAACTAAGATGAGTCCAACCTATACATGATCTTCAATACT
>BJCM01270012.1:0-16750 GCA_018326385.1 Flaveria bidentis
TGACTAGTGACTATGACATGCCATAGTTCACATCCTTATCTATTACAAAAAGGATAAAGTACATGAAGTAGAAAGTTTACACACTCAAGACCTCAATGTACAGTTACCAAAATCATAGACCTTTTCACCAACTCATGTAAGTTGGTGACTTTACAGAGATGCAGCAGAAAGGTGACCAGCTTTATGGAACAGTACATCAGATAAAGCATGTGTCAAAAGTGTTCGGAAGAAATTTGTCTTTATGAGTCCAAGCTTCGAAAGACTTTGTCTCTAAGGCTTCGGAAGACTTCATATTTGGCTTCGGAAGATTTCACACTTAGAATAATTCTGTTGCATGTGTAAAACTTCCTAAGCATTCTTCTTCATTGCACTTGTGCAGCATGCTGGACAGACTTTAGATGTTTAGGTTGCATCAGCCTCTTCATTAATCTCTACAAGGACTTTTCAAACTCGAGACCAAATATTCATGAACATATAATGATCTAGTTTTTTTTCTAAACATCACACAAATATGATCAAGTATGTTTTTCCCCTAACTGCGACCTGAATGGGTACAATAACCCTTGGTCCATTATACACTACCATTTAATGTTTCAAACGTCTATGGAGTCCACCCAAGATAATTGTTTTGATAGAGGCATAAATTATATCTTCCAAACATGTTTTTATTAAGACACTAGAACTTGTTTTAAGTCTTTATGAGTATGCGTACGTAAATTTCTTTAAATGAAAACATTCCATAACCTTTTATACTTTTATTATCAATCTATATAAGTCGTATTATATAGATTATGATAGAGTTTTAGCGGATGGTAACTTAATTCTTTTTCATCATATCAACCCTAACCCTTTGATATTTTCAGGATTTTGAGTCTCTTATGTGACACTATTTTAATAAATCAAATGAATTCTTTTCATTTTATAATCTTTACTGCATGAGTCCATATATGTTAGGTTGTAATGAATGTAAATATCTCATTTGTTTAGTACATGTAAGTGGTCAAAACCTGTTTATTTACAAAAAGTGGTACAACAATAATATTTCTAGTGCATTTTTAGAATTTCATTCGGTTGAGCGACCAAATCTTCTTATTTTGACACAAGATCCACCAAATTTGAAACCTTACTCAAAGTTATACTTTTTGGAGAAAGATATCATCTTATTTGGACAAGTTATAGTTGAGTTTTGTCTCCAATAAATGGGACCAAAAATCCGCTAAAAATATTTTCACCTTTCAATTTGTTTTGGTAGTTTGGGGTAACAAATTTCATCGAGAGTGAGACCACTTGGGTTGCAAAGTTACTCCTTGAATTAAAATTTAGGCTCAACAATTATTTATTTGTTCAAGTTATGGCTGAGTTACGACTCTTCAAATTAGGTTGAGGAATCTGTCAGCTTGTTATCACCTTTCTAGCTCACTATTACACACTTTCTTAATGTCTTCACTCTTGCCTCTGTTAGATCTAGGAACTATAGGTCTAGATCATTTTGTTAGGCTTAGAACTTTAATCAATATTTGTACTAAACAATTGTAATTCATTATTATGCATTATATTTAGGTTAACCCATATGTGTATTGATCTGTGTATGATTGCAGGTACAAACATTATACTTAGTCAATTTCTGAAATTGACTAAGTGTAAGAAACATCTACGGATGAATATTTTTGTTCTTCCGTAGATATGTTTCTTACAAAATCAATCATCCGAAGATCTTCTACAGATGAACAACCAACTCTGAAGTCAGAAGTGTAGATTCCTACAAAAGAACAAAGTACCTTCGGAAGAACAAGACTCCTTCGGAAGAACAAACATCTATGGAAGACCATATTCTGCAGATTGCAAACACTTGTATTTATTAATACAAGTGTTACAAGTCAACAAGTCAACATGAAAGTTGTGCGAATCCCAAGAGATCCAGTGTTTCTTTAACAGAAACACACGTGCCTATAAATATAGATCCTAGGTTTCACATCAAAGTGATGGCAACGACGAAAATTATACACACGATCACAAACAACCAAACATCAAATCATACAAACTCAAACCCTAGCAGTCGTCACATCAACATCAATACATTCAAACCAATTTTCTTTCATTCGTTGTTTATTTTTCTGTAATCATTAACATCTTTTAATGAAATACATTTGAATCAACTATTTTTGTTTGACTATTAATTATGTCTTTTTTATTGTGTTTGTCTTAATCATTAATCATTATTGTTGATATTAAATTGATAAAAACGATTAAACGAAGATGTTGATTCCATAAAGATTGGCTTAACTCAAAAATTAACATTGATAATTCCTAATTGCGATCCTTGTATTCACAGGTGGTATCAGAGCCAAGTGCTCATTGATTTAGATCGATTGATCTATTGTTTATAAGCAAATTGTTTGTGTGATTTAATCAAACTAGTGAATTGTCTCTCAGCAAGAACTGTTACATTGCTTGTTTAACTTGGGTCAATATTCAAAACAATTGAATAGTAGATCTTGGTTATTGATTGACATTCATACATTATTCATAGTTAATTGAACAAATACATTGACAAAAATCCTTAATTTGATAATATAATTATCATTAAAAGGATTGACTGAGTTATGACCACAACTGCTTGGATATTATAATTCAAGTATTATCACTAATTAGTTCATTTCTTAAAAGATACTCTATAATAGTTAAAGTATTAGATCTTAACTAAACATGAGAAACTTTGGTGGATCGCCATACCAACCTCCAAAGTTGGAAACAAAAACAGACTTCAAATCCTGGAAACTCAAGTTTAGGAATCATGTTAACTATACAGATTCTGACTTATGGGTTTTAATAACTGAAGGTCCTTATATTCCACCCACTCTTGGGCCGGATTATAATGATAACAATCAACCCATTAGTACAAAGGATATGCCACCTGATGATGTTAAGAAGGTGAAAGTTTATATTAAAGCATACAACTTGCTTAGTATGGCTTTACCTGAAGAAATATTAATCAGGTGTGAGAATTACAAAACAACAAATTCCTTGTGGAAGATTCTTCATACACTCTGTGAAGGGAGTGATGAAATCAGAAGCATTAGGAAGTACACCTTTTGGTCATAATATGAAACCTTTCATCATATTGTGGGTGAATCAATTCCTCAAAAACTCCATAGATTTATGCAACTGGTTATAGAGATGAATATCTTGGAGTTAAAATACACAAATGAGTAACTAAACAAGAAAATGCTTCATACTTTGCTAGAAAGTTGGAAGCAAACAGTATCCATGTTCAAAATCACAATTGATCTCAAAGCAACTGGTCTAGATACATTAGTAGCTAAAGTTGAGGCTCTTGAAATGGATGAGAAATCAAGAAACAAGAGTGTGAGAACTTATGTTTCGCCATATCACTTTAATGAAACAAAAAGTGTAGGAAGTGAATTTATTTCCAGCAATGATGGTGATAACTCTTGTACTTTGAGTGAAGATGAAGAGGAAGTAAGTTTTTTATGCATCAAAGCCTTCTAAGAAATCTTCTCAAAGTAAGTCAAGAAATAAGAATGGAAGAACTGATGATCAAAGAGATACATCATCAGCAAAGCCTTCATTAATCAACAATCAAACAGAGTCCATCACTATCATTATGGACTCTGAAGAAGAACAAAACAGCTTTTAGCTCAAGTTTTCAAGCTTACCTTGGAAGCTCATTAACCTCTGCCAACATTAGCCAACAGGACTTGGAAGAACTACATCCAGATGTAGTAGAGGAGATGGACCTACAATGGAAATTGACAATGATTTCTTATAGAGCCAAACAATATCTGAGGAGAAATAAGAATTTGGCTGCTGCAAGTAAATCATCAAAGATTGGTGTTGATAAGTCAAAGGTGAGATGCTTCAAGTGCAATCTCTAAGGACATTTTTCTAGAGAATGCAATCAACAATCAAATTGTGTGTCAGCACAACATCAACAACATTAGTCTCAGCAAACATTATCATCTAAAAGATCCTTCAGGCAACCACAACTTACAAACTCATCCCCACTAGCCACCAATACATCAGAAGGAACAAGTAACTCCAAAGAAATTGGGTTGATCATCCTTCAAGATGGAACTTATGACTGGAGTATGTATGAGAATGAAGTTTTGGAATAAAATCCAGCTTTAATGGCTTATATGGAAAACAAAGTTCCATCCACGGCCAGTGAGGTAAGAGATAGGTTATGTTCATCAATATGTGTTGAGGAAGTTGAAAAATATAGAGTCCATGCTCAACAACTAGCTGATAAAGTTAAAGAAACTATGATTTTTCTCATGTAAGAGAACATAAATTATATCAAATAAAAATTAACTCTTTACAAAAGGATTTAGATAAAATAGTTTCAGAAAATTATAGTTTAAAGGCACAAGTTAAGCATCTGACAACTTCCTTGACTTAATCCATGGCTGATTATGCATCAACTGAAGTGAAACTTCAAAAGTTTCAACTTTCATCTCAGTAGTATGAGAAATTATTAAATTCTCATATTGAATCTAAGAATAGGTTTGGGTTGGGATATAATGTTATGGCACCTCCTATAAACAATAATTACACATCTTTTTTCTGAATTAATGACAAATAATGTGTCAAATCATTTTGTGACAAGCACCAAGTTTGAATCAAATTCTAATCAACAAGATATTCAAAGTAAAATTAAGGTGAATGAAATTGAGTCTTTTGAATCAGAAAAGATAAATGAAAAGGATTTAGAATTTGACTTTGATGAGTGTGATGACTTGAGTGATTCTGATGAACATGATGATGATCTACTGAACAAGGGTAAGAAGTTTGTTTTTGAAACAAAAATTCCAAAAGTGCTTGAAGAAACAAAGTTGTAATACCCACCAAAACAAGAACTACATCAGCAGCAAAAGCCTTCACATGAAGAAATTGAAAAGTGTGCTTCTACCAAGGAAGTACACAAGTCATCTATTGAAAAAGCAAAAAAAAAGCTATCAGCTGAACTTTAGTGGAAGAAGAAACCTTCTTCAGTAGAAGATCTGTGGTTGAAAAAATCCTCAGTAGTTCATACTGTTTCAGTAGAAGATCTGCGGAAGAAGAAACCTTCAGTAGAAATTCATACTGTTCTAGTAGATGATCTACGGAAGGCAAAGTTAACAACAAACAATTTAACTTCAAAACTGAAAAATGATGCTAAGTCTCATAAGTTGACAAAGAAGAAGACAGTAACTGATTCTGACAAAAAATCAGAGGAGATGTATTGCCAATGGTGTGACATGAAAAACCATAATACTGAAGATTGTTATTTCAGTAGTTATTATCCTATTTGAAATATGAACAATCATATGACGTCTGACTGTTACTTCAACAAACATTGTGCTATTTGTAACAAAAATAACCATTCAACTCAGAAATGTTATTTCAACAAAAAGAACAAGACAAAGAGCTCAAAGAAGAGACAATCAGATAAAGCTGAATCAGACACTCAATCCACTGATTGTGAAAAGGATTCAAAAATTAAGAAGCCTCAACAAAACCAAAAGAAAAATCAAAAGAGAAAACATCCTTTGATGTTCAACCTATGAAGAAAAGAACAACATTCCAGCAATCAAAAACAACTCACAAACGGGTGGATTTGACTGAAAAGGAAACAAATGTTGAGGATGCTTTCTTTGATAATTTTGAAAAGGGAACTCATGTACCTCATTCAAAATCAAAAGATAGTGATACTTTCAACAATCAAGAATCATTATCAAAACCAAAGCATCAATTCAATAAAATTGAGGTGAGTGAAGAAGAGATTGAGAAACCAGGACCTAGATCATCAACATCATCTTTAACAGAATCATCCTCACTTGTAACAACTCAGAATGAATCAAACAAAACTAAAACTAAAACTTCAAGACTTATTCATCAAGGAGTAACAATTTTAGATATTGTTGGCAAATCCAAGATCATTAAGGCTTGGGGGGTTTCAATTCTAACTGATTTCTTTTTATGTGCAGGAATAATCTTGGAGAACTGACAACAAGTGGTACGTTGACAGTGGTTGTTCTAGGCATGTGACAGGAAACTGTTCACTTCTCCATGACTTCAAAGTTAAAAATGCTTCAGATGTGGCATTTGGTGGGGATAAGAAGGTAGGTAAAATTGTTGGTGAAGGAATGGTAACTAATGATGTGATCAAATTTGAGAAAGTAAACTATAGTGAAAACTTACAATATAATTTACTGAGTGTGTCTCAAATTTGTGATCAAAATTATACCACATTACTTGTTAACACTAACTATTTGATAACACTAACTATTTGATAACACTAACTAATTGATAACACTAACTGTTACATTCTTAAGCCAGATTTTTCTGTTCTAGAAGATTGGATCCTTCTTAAAGCATTAAGAAAAGGAAAAACATATGTTTTGAATATGAAAAACACCTCTATCACAACACATGAGATATGCCTCCTATCTAAGTCATCAGAAGATGAATCTCAATTGTGGCATAGAAGGCTTGTCCATTCTAACATTAAGAACATGAACAAATTGGTGAAAAATGACATAGTCATTAGATTACCAAGAAAGAGTTTTATTGTTCAAATCGTTGTTCCTCTTACTATAAAGGAAAACAACACAGAGTGTCTCATAAATCTAAAACTATCAATACAAACACTACACCACTCAAATTGCTTCACATGGATCAGTTTGGTCCAACCAATATGATGAGCATTGGAAAGAAACAATATTGTCCGGTGATAGTTGATGATTTCACTAGATTCACTTGGGTCTTTTTCTTAAAACAAAAGAGTGAAACATCAGAAACATTAATGAACTTTGTCATCAAGATTGAGAATCAACTAGATTTAAAAGTGAAAATTTTCTAGAGTGAAAATGGTAGTGAATTTGTTAATTTTGACTTGGATTTATTTTGCATGAATAAAGGTATTACAAGGAAATTCAGTGCACCAAGAACTCCATAGCAGAATGGAGTGGCTGAAAGAAGAAACATAACACTTATTGAAGCAGTCAGAACAATGCTAGCTGATTGACATTTGCCTATAACCTTTTGGGCTAAGGTAGTGAATACAACATGTAATGTTCAAAATAGAACATTCATTGTATAAGAACATAACAAAACACCTTATGAGCTTTTATTTAAAAGAAAACCCTATATAGGATATCTTAGAGCTTTTGTGTGTCATGTATTTTTTTAAACATAAAAAGAACAATTGCGAAAATTTTCAGAACATGCCTATGATGATATCATTGTTGGATATTCTTCAACATCTAAATCTTATAGGGTCTACATTCCATACAATATAACATTGTGGAAGAAACTCCTAATGTATCTTTTGATGAATCTGTATTTACTAAAACAGTTAAAGGATCATCATGGTTGTTTGATATAGATGCTTTAACAGAGTTATTAACTTTGGTTATTTGAATTATGCAGGATCTGATGATACATGTTATCCATTTGTTGCCCCAAATTTGAATGAAGTGGCGTTATTTGCTGATCCTCCAAGGAAAAACACTTCATCAACAGCTACTAACTCTGCATTAGCAGATGTACACTGTGTATCCGGAGATACAACAAACATTGGAAATGGTTCATCAATTCCTCATATCCCATCCAGAGAAGTTCATGTAACTCCTACGGATGAACAAAATGCTTCCGGAGAAATTCATGTAACTCCTACGGATGAACAAAATGTTTCCGGAGAAGTTGTTGTAACTCATACAAAAGAACATAATGCAATAGGAGAAATTCCTACGGAAGACATTAATTATTCTCCTGATGTCCAAACTGAGACAGACCACTCAATACCCAATGATGCACAAGAAGAACACTTTAACTACTTCCTAAATTCACAAACTGGATTGGATCAGTCTACAATAATGGATATGACTAACTTGGCATCATCTATTCCAATTGAACCAACTCCATCAACAAGAATCCATAAGATTCATCCAGTCAATAACATCATTAGATATCCTGCCAAAAGAACTACAAGAAGCCAAAGTGGAACTGCCAATATCTGTTTTTTCACTTGTTTTCTTTCACAAATGGTTCCTCCAAACATCACAGCTACTCTAAAGGACAACAACCGGATTGAAGCTATGCAAGAAGAGCTTTAACAATTTAGAAAGCAAAAAGTGTGGACTCTAGTTGATTTACCTAAAGGCCAACATCCAATTAGAACTAGATGGCTCTTCAAAAATAAACTAGATGATAGAGGTATAATTGTAAGAAACAAAGCAAGGTTGATTGCACAAGGATACACACAAGAAGAAGGAATAAACTATGAAGAAGTTTTTGCACTAGTTATAAGAATTAAAGCCATAATAGTATTCCTAGCATATGCATTATATAAGAAGTTCATTGTTTATCAAATGGATCTCAAGTGTGCCTTCGTATATGGGAAAATTGATGAATAAATCTATGTGTCACAGCCTCCTGGTTTTGAAGATCCTCACTATCCACATAGGGTATACAAACTTGATAAAGCTTTGTACGGTCTGCACCAAGCAAAGGAAGCGGTATGAAACACTATCATTTTTTTTGCTCAAGCATGGATACAAAATGGGAACTATTAATCAGACTCTTTTTCTTAAACAAGAACATCAAGATCTCTTAGTTGTTCAAATTTATGTTGATGACATTATATTTGGATCAACTAACAAGAGATTGTGTGTAAGCTTTGAAGAATTGATGAAATCAGAGTTTCAAATGAGTTCAATAGGATAATTAACTTTCTTTCTTGGTCTACAAGATCATCAGAAGACAGATGGGATATTCATCAATCAAGAGAAATACATACATCAAATATTAAAGAAGTACAAACTTGTTGATGCATCTTTAGGCAAAACACTAGCCTCAACAATTGAAAAGATTGTACCTGATCCTACAGGAAAAACTGTTGATCAAAGATTATATAGATCAATGATAGGATCGCTTATGTATTTAACTGCTAGTAGACCTGACATTATGTTTGCTATATGTGCTTGTGCAAGGTACCAATAAGATCCTAAAGAGTCTCATCTGAATGCTGTGAAAAGGATCTTCAGATATCTTAAAGGAAAACCAGGACTTGGTCTTTGGTATCCAAAAGATGGTGATTTCACTCTCTACTCATACTCAGATAGTGACTATGGTGGATGCAACAGCAATAGAAAATCCACAACTAGTGGATGTCAATTCATAGGACCACGACTAGTTTCATGGTAGTGCAAGAAGCAAACAAATGTATTTGTATCCATAGTTGAGGTTGAGTAGATAGTTGCTTCATTTGGTTGCTCTCAAGTCCTTCGGTTGCAAAACCAATTACTTGAATATGGTTACAATTTCCTTTAAACTCAAATTTACATTGACAATTCAGCTGCTATGTTTATAACTGCTAATCATATGTAACATAGTAAAACAAAGCATATTGAAATAAGATACCATTTTCTGAGAGATTGCTCAGAAAAGGGCTTGATAAAGTTTGTGAAAGTGGATACAATAAATCAGCTTGCTAATTTATTCACTAAAGCCTTTGATTCAGTAAAATTTAACTTTCTAATTGATTCTATGGGCATGATTAACCTTGATTAATCATAATGAACAAACAAATAAAAGCATGTGTCTGTCCTTGTACATTATTTTATTTATAAAGATTCAGCATGACATATGACTGGGTAGTGAGATTGAGATTCTCACTAGGATCGAATATAATGATTGAGTCAAAGATTGTATGGCGGAATCAAACAATAAATAAACATTCAATGCAAGAAATACTCATAAATGCTTGTTTGTATTGATAAAGGTGATTGATTACAATAAATGCTAGGGTTTGAGGAAAAACAGTAATAATACACCTTGAGAAAGTAAGACACAAAATATTCTAACTGTCTATAAACAGTCACCTCATGTACGAGGTTTTCTATTCTATTTATAGGCTGACAAGATGCCTTTTTACAAAATGACTAAACTACCCCTGACCTATACATTAGAACTAGTCTAAGTCTTCATCAGCATTTCTTATGTTCATCCGCATTTCCTCTGTTCATCCGCATTGACAAATGCGGATGAGTTGGACTTGATCAGCATTTCCTTTTGTTATCCGCATTAGTATTTTGGTCTTCCGCATTGGGTAATGCAGATGAACAAATACTTATGCGTGTTTGTTTTCTGGGTATCCGGATTTGCAAATGCAGATGAACAAAACTTTTCCGCATATCTTTTTGGATATCCACATTTGTTAATGCGGAAGAACAAACACTTGTAAGATCTAAGCACACCAGTCGGTTCAGCTCAAAACCTGGAAGAGTCTTCAGATCATGAGGATATCTGAAGTACTCAATCCCCTTTTCTCTTTCAACAACATAAACATTCAAGTCTTCAAAATAAGCCCACGTAATGATTTTGCCGGACACCTTCTGATATTTCTTAACTCTGTATAGTTTGGTGTAGGCATTTTTCTTTGTAGGTGCACCCTTGGCTTTCATTTTAGAAAAACAAGCCGCCCATTCAGCTTTCTTCAATTTGACATTGGCATTCGAAGCTTGGGCAGAGCTTTCTTCTTTCTCCTTTTCTTTCTCTACTTCATTCAGATTCTCAAAAGTACTACTATCAAAGGTTTCACCCAAATTGGGGATAACATGTCCATCCATATCAGTGTACTGAGAATAATGATCAGCAGTGACATCCTCTATCTCGATTCCGTCGACATTGTTAAGCTCATTGTCACTTGCCACATCAACGTAGGAGCATCTTTGACCAACTCATCTGGATTTAGCCTGAATATTTCAGCCAGCTGCTCATCCGTCAGGTCGTGTATGATCTCTCACTCCTCTGGCGTGTAGCTAACAGACCGTCTAACTATCCCTTGCAAGTCAATAATCATGGTTAATTGAGTCTTGACCTACTAAAGGGGTTGGACATTGAATTCATTGGTCTGTTGAGTTTCATCTATTTGATTAAACATTAAGCATAACACACATAAGTCATCATATGAAGCATTTAAACATAAACAAACATAGATGATACTTAATTATATTAATGTAATATAATTCAAATACCAAAGATTCTAAATACGAATACAACTAACTATTAGTGTTGTCTTGAATAGCAGGTTCTTTAGTTGGAGGAGCAGAGGATGAGGCTCCTTGATCTTGATTCTTTTTAGTTCGCCTCTCCTGAGCCTGAGGATTAGAGGCTGATGCTGATGCATCCCCTTCCTGATCATCATCCTCATCTTGATCCTTTAGGCTCGGTCTTCCCTCCTCGACATCTTCCTCTGTATCATCTTCATCCTCATCATCATCATCATCTTCATAATCACCCTCACCATCTTTGATCTTTAGAGGCTCACTTTTTGATCCTTTTAGCCTGAGCAGAATCTTCTTGTTCTTTTTCTCTAGATCCTTATTCCTTTTAACAAAATGTGCATTCTGCTCTCTGAGCTATGTGATCTGCTCTGCCTGAGCTGCATTGATCTTCATTAGCTAGTTGAGCTGCGTAGCTCTTTGCTTATCCATGGCAAGCAGCTTTAGCACAATCTGGTTGAGGTTGGCTAGTTATTCCTCTAACCTGATATTGGGTAGAGTGGATCCATGGGTCATCAGGACTTGAGTGAATGTCCTGGCTCATTGGGTGGTGGTTGTGGTGGTGGATGTGGTGAATATTGGAGGAGGAGTGGGAATGGATCGTGATGGGGTGGCTGTGGCAGTGGTGGTATCAGGTGTGGTAGTGGTGGTAGCTATGGTAATAAGGGTGATCCTCCCTCTCTTGCTCTTTAAGCCCTGGGGTTGAGCCATTCGCTTCTTCCTTAAGCATTTAGAAGAATATGCTCCACCTTGGTTGATGGGCTAGTCAGGGTGTATGTAGGATCAGTAACATCAGTAGCGACACCCCTTGACTCACCCTGGCGTCCACCAACCGCCGCTATTCCTCTCTTAGTAGCCACAACCCGACTGCCCACTTACCTGACCAATGGCTCATCATCTCACTCTTCCTCTTCGTCAGGCATGAAGTCTTGGTGAAAAGAAGCCCACTCTGTTTCACCATGTGTGGATGGTGGAGATGAAGTAGCAGTGTCAGTGGCCCTAGATGGAGTGGGGCCAGTATCTCCACCAATCTTCACTGTCATCTTCATCATCTTTGTTAGTGGGTAATATAATTGGCTCCATATCAGAATCACTGTCATCGTGACGCCAGTTCTTGTGAGTGGGCGCCACGTAGTCTTCTCGAACCAGATGCCCAAACAATCTCCTCATCGGGGCTTCACCTGCTTGCCCCGGTAAACCTTCATCCGACCTAGAGTCGTATCATCCATCACCTCGAGAGTAACCGCATCATCTCTCTCCTTTAGCAGCAAAGGAAGCATCTGATCAATGATCATTTGTAAAACTGTGGGTACATACAGAAGCCTTCCTTGCCCTTGGCTTTGATGTTCTCTACCATGTATGTGAAGAGCATGCGGGAGAAACTAAATGGATGGTTTAGCACCAGAGCAACATATGCATTCTGGATTTGGTCTGACATCTCGTCAAAGCCTCCTTTCCTTGAGGCTATACACTTAAGAATGACGTGGGCCAAGTACTTGAACTGGGGGCACATGTTGCTCATGTTGAGCACACCAGCATTGATGTCCCCAGCGTACTTGATCTGAAGAAAACATCCCCAAACAATCTAGGGATGTAGCTTGGTTGGGTAGGCTCCGTCCTCACCCAGGTCCAAGACCCTCCTCAGATCATCTTCGCCAATCTCGATCTCTTGTCTGAAGATAGAGCTACGGATACAGTGGGGCTCAACGGACCTATCAACTACAACACTTTCCTAGAAAGCCTGTTGAATAAATCTATATGGTGTGCATGGTGTAGAAATGGCCTTGAAGATCCTCGATCTGCACAAAAAAGCAATAATCCCAGTGAACTCGGAAGCGTTCAGGGATGTAGCATCAAGATGAGCACAGATGTTGTGCTTAGTGCTCATAGTCCATCTGTTAGCCATGTTTCTGTAACACAAGCCACATATACGTTAGATTTGTGTAAATGATGACATCTAACTCTTAAAGAACTTGGTTCATTTTGTTCAGTCGTGCGAATGGAAAATACAATTGAGTCTTAGTAGTACGATTGAGCTCAGTTGTACGATTGAGCCTGCGACTGAGCTTAGTCGTATGCTATGCCATGCGGTTGAGTCAGTCATGCGACTGAACTCATACGCATGGTTCATTCGTGCGATTGAATCATATGCCCAGCTCAATCATGCGATTGAAGTTCATTAGCATGTCCATTCGCATAAAGCTTTGTTCGACCCTTTAAATTCAAATCTTGGTCAATAACTTGATGTTAAATGTTGTGATTAGACTCATTAGATTCGCAGGAACTCAAAATAACACCTAATGTTCTTTAAATCAACGATTATGTCCATTTAAGTGGTTTATTTTGAGGAGCTTTTCAAAATTTCTTATTTTGAGTGATTTTGGTCTTAAGGTTTGATTAAACCAGACATTGTTCTTGATTTCAGTCTCACATTACCTATATATGAAGAGAGTAACAGTTAGTATCACAATCTATCGATAAAAGCAATCAAATTAAATTTAGGCAGAGTATCAGTATGTTTGTGCATATGAAGGGTGAGCGATTGAAGGGTGTTACAAATGCGACCGACTCCCCTCTATTTATACTGAGTTAACATTCATTCGTGTGCCAGGGCCCATTCGCATGCTTTATTCGTGCGACTAGGGTTCAGTCGTGCGACTGGCTCATACGGCCTCATCCATTCGTGTGATTGGTTCATTCTGGTGATCCAATTGCATGGATTGCTCCATGCTTATGATCCAATCGTGCGACTGGTCCATACTTATGGTCCAATCTTGCGATTGGTCCATACTTATGAGTTTGACCTCACACACTTTCAAACGCTTAAAACTTTTACCTTTTGATATTGAACATTATGACCGATGATCATCTTAGACATGACCTTTTAATTTTAAAATGGTATGATCACCTCAGACTTGATCCTTTTAATTTTAAACATTTTGGTCACCTCAGACGTGACCCCTTTTGAGTGATTCATAGATTCTGTCTAGTTGTAGAATCCGACATCTACGTAACAAATTACTAGAAAACAAAAATTTGGAAAACACTTTGAAATTTAAAACAAAACATGACATATTTTTGTATTTTGATTCAAGATGGAATTAAACTTATTAGAGTACATCTAACCGATTTTACTTCATGGACAGCACAGCTTCAAGTCAATTTTATCATTTCTGGTTCGATTCATTATGGAATCATACAGGTATATTAGAATCATTTGGGAAATTTTAATAAACCATTTTGATGCTAGATTCTTGTTTTGACCGAGAGTCAATAGCAAGTTTAGGAAATCATACTAGGGCTATAGGATGCACACAAAGATTTTGACTTTCAAGAACTGCAACTCACGATGATTGTCAGTATAATTGTCCTCTTAAATCCATACACATATTTTTGACACACATTGGTGATGAGTTAAGGTTTGATTATTTCAACGAGCATTTGTGGATCCCATGCTTATATGGTAATCAACATTCCTCAGGAGATTTTTGAGCGGTCTACGGATATATTTCAAGAAGAAACTATTCTAAGAGCTTTCAAAGAGCTGGCAGGCCTCAGCTCAGTGCCATTGCACAGCAGAGAGGCGCAAACAATAATAAATTCTAGAATATTTAGGTTATGCTTATCCTCAGGTCAGTGCCACCGTATAGAAGAGAGGCACACAACCTATCTTCTTGTTAGAGCATTTACTTTTCTTTTTGCACATATCGCACTAACAACATAAGTTATTAGCTTGATTGCATTTAGCATTTTTCCATGTGCTTTGTTCATTTTTATGGTCGTCCGCATACATTTGTGGCGTTTATTTTGCTCTTCACCCCTTATTGGAACTGTGTTGATTGTGTTAACCAGGGATAAGAATGGGAACCCACCGCAAGTTGAACAGCTTTGTTTGAATTTAAAACCACCAATGAGGTCTACTAATCTATTGTGTTGAATCTATCGACACATCATATAATGAACTAGAAACCTTTAGGTCTACTTTTTCTATGTTACCTCAATAGTATACTAGTTTTACTATCATTTTTCCTTTTATCTGCTTAGACTTCTCAGTCTTATACATTGAATTTTGCATCTTTATCATTTAAAATCTTTTAAAGTCCCAACTAATTTGTTCCTTGTGTACTATCATTTTTCATAAATGTTGAATCAGAATCACAGATTTGATTTCATTTCTTTTAGCTAAGCTGCCCTCCTCCCTCGTTTTTTTATTGAACGAATTTAATACTAAAACCTATTCTCCCCCTAAAATTCTAAAACCAAAAATCTTTTTGTGTTTTTGGATTTTTAACAGACAAAAAATAAATAAAATAAAATAAAATTAACTACACTAGTCGGACTACGAACTCTCGTCTTCTAGAATCACATCACTTTTCTTTTTCACGCCATTGACCTCTAGCAGATATAAAAACCTCGGTTTATCAAATGCTTTTGTGTAGAGGTCGGCGCGTTGAAAATCCGTATTTATTTTAACAACATCGATTAAGTGCTTTTCAAAATAATCACGTATGAAGTGATATTTAATACCGATGTGTTTAGTTTTAGGATGTTGGACCGTATTTTTTGTTACGACAATAGCAGCAGAATTATCAACAAAAATAGGAGTGTTAGAAAATTGCAAACCATAGTCGTGCATTTGCTGTTGAATCCAAATGATTTGTGAATAACAACTTGCAGCAACAATGTATTCAGCTTCACATGTTGACAGAGCAACGGAGGTCTGCTTCTTACACTGCCAGGTGACTAACCGTCTCCCAAAGAACTGACATCCTGCTAATGTTGACTTGTAATTCATTTTGCAACCACCATAATCCGAGTCACTATACGCAGTAAGCTCAAAGTCATCATCATGAGGATACCACAACCCGAGTGTTAGAGTACCCTTCAGATAATGAAAAATCCTTTTGACTCCTATAAGATGGTATACTTTTGGTTTCGCCTGATATCTGGAACAAAGACACGTCGCGTACATGATATCACGTCGTGAGGCTGTGAGGTACATGAGAGATCCGATCATTCCTCTGTACATGGTGGCATCAACCAGATCATCATTTTCGTCGGGTGCCACGTCATGGTTTGTGGCAAGTGGAGTTCCAGCTGCAGAAGCATTCTCCATATCGAACCGACTGAGGATATCGCCTACATACTTGGTCTGATGTAGAAATATTCCCTTTGGTGTCTGATCCACCTGTAACCCAAGAAAGAACTTCATCTCCCCCATGGCACTCATCTCAAATACTGCTTTCATTACAGATTCAAATTCTTTACATAACTCTTCGTTTTTGGAATCGAAGATTACGTAATCATCATAAATTTGAACCAGTAGTAAGTCGCCATCTTTTTCTTTGATGAACAGTGTATAGTTAATAACTCCCCTACAAAAACCCTGTTTCACCAGATGAGTTGAGAGTTTCTCATACCATGCTCTAGGGGCTTGATGGAGCCTGTAGAGAGCCTTATCCAGCTTGTAAACTCTGTCTTGATGATAAGGATCCTCAAATCCTTTGGGTTGACTGACATAAACTGTCTCATGGATTTCACCATGAAGGAACACACTCTTGACATCTAGTTGATAGACTTTGATCTTCATGTAGGATGCATAAGCTAGAAATATATGTATTGCTTCCATCCTTGCCACTAGTGCAAACACTTCATTGTAATCTATGCCTTCGACTTGTCGAAAT
>BJCM01270018.1:5396-21184 GCA_018326385.1 Flaveria bidentis
TGCTGGTGTGAGAACTTCCGAAGCTTCTACTTCAGTACTCATGTGCATGCATGCAGAAAGGTCTTTGGGTGTTTGGTTGCTTCAGCCTCTTCATAATTCTCTACAATGATGTTTTATGTAATTATAACTGTGAATGACCAACTGTGAGGTCTCCGGGAACGGCGCCTTACAAATAAGTAATTACAAAACAATCAAGATACCACCAATAATATAAGTCTTTCAATTAATCTAGGTCCAAGTCCTATATGAGCACAAGAAGATCTTCAAGTAGGAAACCTGAAATATGTTAAAAATAAAGGGTCAACTATAAAGTTGGTGAGTTCTCATGGTTTAAACACACGCATATATATAAATATGTAAAAAGGGTTACAAGTAGCAATTCATGTCAATGGTTACGAGTTAGCAGGCTTATAGAATACATACAGTTACAACCAAACCTCAACTTGATTACAAGTTTATAAGATTGGCTAAGTGTACTTGGTTCCTATGATGAAGAAATCATACGTCATCAGGAACCGGTAATACATCGGCTTTAGCACCAAATAGGCTTGTCAAGCCCAAAGATCTAAGACGTCGCCAAGCTAGCAATAGTTAATAATTGTAAACAAAATATGTATCTCATATAAGACTTACAATACCACAAATAACTATGACCAAAAGGTAAAGATGAATTGCATGTGTATTTACAAGTATCAAGATATTTACAAGTGTAAGTTTATAAGGTTACATGTTTCACCCTAAAAGATGTAAAATAAAGTAAAAAGGGGCATGGAAAACTCACATGCTATAAGTTGCACTTAAGATAATAATAAGAAGATAAGATAGTCCCAACGATTCCTTCACGATTCAACCTAAGATTTGAAGTCTTAGGATTAGAATAAATATATGTTTCAAGAGTAAACATGAATTAGGGTTTTATTTGGAATTTAAGGGTTTTAATAATTATTTCAAATAAAAATAATGCAATGATTATGTTTTGGTTCAATAAAGATGAAGTAAACCAATTAAGATTGATAATGATAATGAATGATTCAATAATTAATTTTAATAAAGATAATATGTGAAAAGAAATAATTGATATAACTATTTATTTAAATTTTGATAAGATAATTAATTGAATACTTAGTTAAATGACTTTAAAAGTATTTAAAATTATTTTATAAAGTTTTGAACTTTTAAATAATTTATTATCAAGGTCCTATAATACAAAACTTTAAAAATAAGAATAAAGTATAATAGAAGATTATATTGTTTTATAAGTTTCAATAATTTAAATAGAAGTTTAAGGAATAGTTTTATTAGCTATTTATGATATAACTTGATTACATGAATAGATGAGTATATATTTAATTTTTTAAATAACTATTCGAATAATTATTTATTTAACTTATAGATTTATAATATTTTAAAAAATAATCTACTTGTACCATAATAGATTTTTAAATTACATTAAATAATTAATAATGTTTTTATGATCTTTGTTAACCTTTAGAAAGTAATTAAATTTAAAATCATAAAATTTAAAACCTTTAAAATTAGTTTAATAACTTCTAAAATGTTTTAATTATCAAATTAATTTTTATTTAGATTTATTAGTATAATAATAATTTTCTGAATAAAAGAAAATATAGGAAAACAATTAAATAAAAAGTTGGCAGTGGCCCGGTTCGAACCCGGGACCTCATGCCTATGATGGATATTAACTACTACTCGGGCTAAAGCACATGCGTGTTAAAAATTACTTTTAAACATTAAATGCTTAAATCCCTGAATTCACATGAACCCTAGATTCGTATTGGATTCAATTGAGCATTAATTCGATAACGATAATGGAATCAAACTTAGGGCTTTTGTTCCGTAAGTGAAACTGAGCGTTTTGGTGGTTTTTTACCATCACCCAGAGATGACCAGAGAAAGGGGCTTTGATGGGAACAAGGTCAACGGTGGGTGGGTTAGGTTTATAACAAATTTACGTATTTAGCCCCTATACTTTTAAGCCCTTATTATTATGTAAAAAGCTATTTAATTAAGTTTCAAAAATTGGAAATTTGACCCCAAACTTATCAAAACCCAAGATGTATAATAATTCAATTTATTTATAAATTTCATTAAATCAATAACTAGTTTATAAAACATTTATAAACCTTACATATTTGTAAGAACAATAAACTTTTTATTTTATTTTTTATTTTAGTTTTATAATTTAAACTCATAAATGACAAATAAACTTCATAAACTTATAAAAAAATGAAACTATTATAAATTGATTAAATAGTGTAATAATTTTCCCAAAAAAATTAGTTCAATAGTTCATTTTGATTCATCAAAATTAATAATAATTAAATAATGTTTTTTTCAACGAACGAGGATTTATTATGAGTTCAGGTTTATAGTTTAAAAAGCAGATGTTACATCTACTAAACAACCTTAAGAAGAAAGTTACTATCCCCAACCTCTAGATCTAAACCAACCCATTCCCATGTCTAGCCCATATCATCCACCTACTACTAAGGTGGATCTCCCTGAACAAGTTCAGGAGGTCCATATGGAAGAAGCTCTCACTTTTGTAAATGATTAAATCATTAAGACCTCAACCATAACAATCTAGCCCTTTAACACTTCACCTAAAGTTGTCATGGTATAGGAGAAATCTACCAACCAAGAGCAAAGTGTTGGTGATGAGGAAAAAGACTTAGGTCCTATTCTCTCATTCCCCATAATTCTTCTAATGAGAATGAGGGGAATATGATGGAAGAGGACCCAACTTAAAAAGACACAACTATTACAACCTGGTGTTGAAGGCCATTCTTCTTACTTAATGTTATTAAAGAGGAGGAAAATACTAGCCATGAAGAATGACATAAAGATAAAGAAAATGTCCAAGGAATTCACCTCCATAGATTAGGATGAGTCAGAGCACCCTGAGCTAGCTCAAGAAGAGGTTGCTCAACTAAATCCTATACAAGTAGAATCTATTATAGTTGGAAGACCCATCCTATCATGGACTTCTGCAACAAATCCAGAGATATGGTATGTCATTAGAGGTCATGGAGCTCAATATGTTTATTTCTTGCAAGACATGCTTGATCTTCTTTTAAATGATCTCTATTACGTGAGTAGATACTATAAGAGTCTAAGGGATCCAATTGATGAAGAATGGAATAGTCTTGATCATGATGAGCACTGCCAATATTTGAGTACCATTTTATTTTGGTAGCATCAGCCTAGAGGGATTTTTAAAGTTATACTTGAACGGTAAATGCAACCAAAGCAACCAAAGAGCACCTGCATGCATGCATGATGTAAATAGTAGAAGTTACTTCGAAAGTTTTACACTCCTCATAGAAAATATTCTAAGTGTAAAATCTTTCGAAGCCAAAGATAAAGTATTTTGAAGCTTGAAGGAGAAAGTCTTCCGAAGTCAAAGACTGAAAACTGATTTCTTCAAAAGATAGAGAAGACATAATTTCTCAGATCAACTTTTTTATAAAGCTGAACAACTTTCCGTTGCCACTCTGAAAACTCACCAACTTATTCAAGTTGGTGAAAAGGTCAATGTTTTTGTAAACTATAGGTTATGGTTTGGAGTTTGTAACTTTCTACTTTATACCTTTTATCCTTTTTGTAATATATTAGGATATGAGTTATGCCATGTCATAGTCACAAGTAAAAAAAGCAATTTGCATTTTGATTGTCCATTGATTTTGTTGTCTAGATTAGTCTTTATAGCTAGCTTTCAAAGTATAGCTGGCTGTAGGATATAGTATAAAGTATCTCAGGTTATTGTATTTTATCCCATGCTTTGTAACACTAGTAATTAAATATTAGAGCAATATACAAGATTCTTAAAAATGATACTTATCTTGTTTTTGTTCTTTTGTTTTGTCTCATTATTTATTTGTTTTCTTAGTATCTCGTATATAAACCTGGTTTCCCATTTGATCTGTTAAGTGTTCTAATACTCTATTTATTGTGTGACTGATTGTATTGACCAACCTTAACCGAACCTACACAATATCATGTTCTGTCTTGACAAACATCTCTCAAGTAAAAACTACAAGACAACCTTCAGTATCCTTTGTATGAATAGTGATAGATGCTCTTAATCAACATTAGAATTCTTTGTTGTACCTTCAGTGATAACAAGATCAACGACGTGTCAACTCGACTCTCCAACTTCTGTCATACATTACTATATAACTAAATGGTACTTGGGAAGTGAGGTCTCTATTGTTCTGCTACATGATCTGAATATCGCTAAACACGAATTGTTGCTGATGTTCAAGACTCTTGATCCCCTCATTGTTTTCTTGATTTAGAGCATGTAAGTCATAAAGCTTTTAAGTTTTCTCCATGATCTCTTTCTCCAATATCATAACTATTTGTGCAAGAGATACCTCATGGGTCAATCGTGTGAAGACTTAGTTTTCTGTCGTTGCTATGGAGTAGTATTTATGAAGTCGTACATTCCGAACATGTCATGGTGCCTTTGAGTTCTCAGAGGTATGTTCAACACATCATCAGAAGTGGGCATAGCTGATCATGCTAAAATTATGGATTCGGTAACAATCACTAGAGTATCCTATGTAGTGCCTCATTAATTATGACTAAAGTTTCGGATTCTAGAACATCAATACTAGTCAACAAACATCATTGGAGTCTAATGCTTTCGCAACATATCTTGACCTCAAGCGCTCCCATGTTGACTCATGTTAGAATCAACTATTTTTCTTTCCATTCTCTTCCTTCTTCTCTAAGTACTAGGTGAATCCTCATGTATAAAATTCAGCATCTGTTTCGTCAGTAGTGTGTTTGGTATGTGTTTCCTGCACTCTGAGTTGTTCTTGAGGCACATACGGGACATTCCTAATTGTCATCATCAGTCTCAATATCTGTGAACCAAGTGTTCATCTTATCTAAATCCTACATCCTGACTCCTTGAGAACTTACTGGAGCATCCTTAGGAGTACTAGAAGATGGACCTGTTTATCAGCTTGATGAGTTTCAGCCTCATGTTGTTATTCAGTAGAATGATCTCCTTTTTTATAGCCTTTAATAAATATGCCAAGTTTGGCAAAGTTAACTCCATCTTATGCATTCCCACGAGATCCCAATGAATAGGTGAAAATGTCTTATTTTTATCACCATGACAACATAAGTGGATGAATCAAACATAGCTAAATCGAGATGAGTAGCGTTCACAATCATCTGTATTAATAAGGGATACGTAATTAATTTCTTCTCCACTGCAACAATCACATTCTTCTATATCTCAACAAATATGGCCTAGGATATGCTATATGGTAAGTCATCAACGAGAGAAATTAGTAGTGATCTAAAACTACATTAAGGTTCTTCAACCCAGCCTTGCGGTTACTTAAGCAATACAACACTATCTAAAATAAGTACATCTAGAAAAAAGGTAAGTACTTCTTCTCAGTGAAGGATATTGATGATTATATCACTTCATATTTAGACAATCTCTTGACACGTTAACGTCAATATTTATCGGAGTGTTAGGTTGATCTTCCAATAATAAGACTGTTTTAATCATATTTACAATAATAACACTCTTTTCCTCTGGATAGTAGCAGAAATACTGGGTCTCCCTAATAGTCTCTCTCATTTGCAGTAGTAATCCAAAACTAATCGATAACATCAGTGTAAATCGTAGGATTAGCTGTAATAGCATGATGTATATGAGAGGTCTTTAGGCCGTCAATCAATGATCTGAATAATGTCTTGTCATCCTTAATATCTCCTAGAAATGCAACGGCGTTATGGTTTTTGTAAAAAACCATTGATTTACATTTATAAGTAACACAATTATAATTTTCAAACATAAGGAAAATTTTTAAAATTTCAAAATATTAAACTTCTTGTGTGAAAACAAACTATTTGCATGCAAATATTTTAGTTTCGAGTAAATTTCTTGTGCGGCAACATATGTATCTCATGAAATTGATTTTGACAAAAAGTCAACTTCATGCGTGACAAGTCAAAGTTTCCACACAAGTAGTTTTGTGCGAATTCAAAAGTTTTCACGTCTGTTAATATTCTAAACACTTTTTGCACGCGAGAAGTCCAATTTTTCAAATTCAAATTAAGCATTTTCAGGGTGTTGTAACCATTGATATAAGTTCATTAAGTGTCGATTAGGTCATTACTAAGGTTTTATATGTTTAATTTTGTTCAATTTTAAGTGTATTTGTCCTTAACCATGCGGTCATGAATCGAACACACATAAAACTAATCTAAAATTAGTAACCAACCTTATCAATAACTATTGTAACAATATTTGCACAATGAACAAGTATAACAACGAATATGATTTCAACACTTGGAAAAATATGAGAATATTGTGAACACTTTTTGCACACGAGAAGTCCATTTTTTCATAATTCAAATTAAGCATTTTCAGGGTGTTGTAACCATTGATATATGTTCATTAAGTGTCGATTAGGTCATTACTAAGGTTTTATAGGTTTAATTTTTTCCAATTTTAAGTGTATTTGTCCTTAACCATGCGGTCATGAATCGAACACACATAAAACTAATCTAAAACTAGTAACCAACCTTATCAATCACTTTTGTAGCAAAATTCTCACAATAAACAAGTATAACAATGAATATGATTTCAACACTTAGAAAAATATGATAATATTGTGAACACTTTTTGCACGCGAGAAGTCCAATTTTTCATAATTCAAATTAAGCATTTTTAGGGTGTTGTAGCCATTGATATATGTTCATTAAGTGTTTATTAGGTCATTACTAAAGTTTTATATGTTTATTTATGTTTAGTTTTAAGTGTATTTGTCCTTAACCATGCAGTCATGAATCGAACACACATAAAAGTAATCTAAAATTAGTAACCAACCTTATCAATCACTTTTGTAACAATATTTGCACAATGAACAAGTATAACAACGAATATGATTTCAACACATAGAAAAATATGAGAATGTGAAATCAAAGAGTTTTTGTATGAGTGGTCAACTTTTCACACAACTGCATTATTTATAGCTGCATGACTTCTTGCACGAGAAGTCAACATTCACATATATTAAATTTTCGCATCTAGTGAACTTCTCGCATTCTAAAACTGATTATAAGGTTCCCTATTTGATCTGTTAAGTTTTCTAAATCTATTCTCATTATGAAACTGATTGTATTGACCACCCTTACCCGGTCCTACAATTGGTATAAAAGTTTTTTAGGCTCTTGATTGTAAGATCTCACCATCTTAAATCCCTTAATTTTTACAAATCACTTAACAACTAAAATGACAACTCTTACCAAGGCAGCTACGGAAACTGGAACTATGAGAAAATCTCCACTTATCACTCTTGATGACTTTAATACTTGGTGCCAAAGAATAGGAGGCTTCATCAAGTATCAAGACAATAGCATGTGAGGATCTATTGTCTCAGGATCTCATGTACTACGCACCTCTTCAGCCGCTGCTAGTGGTGGCATGATACCAAAGGAAGTGGCTTACTACTCTGAAGAAGAATGATGCATATCAGAAAGCCATGACTGCATTCTAAACTGCTCTTCTAAACTCTCTACATAGGCTTCAAGAAGTGCAAGACTGCTAAACAACCATAGGATGCACTAAAGCTTATGTATGAGGGTTCTAATGAAGCAAAAGAGAACAAGAAAGACCTTTTAAAGCGGCAGTTTGATAACTTTACCTTTAAGACAAGGGAAACCATAACTAAACAATGCTTCAGGTATGTTAATATTATGGATAATCTAATGGATGTTGGAGTAACTCTTGAGAATAGGGGCATTGTAAGGAAGTTCATGTCCTCTCTTCCCAGACAATAGACACACTATTGTGTGGTCAATAAAAGGACTGAAAACCTTAGGACTCTTACTATTATTGAGTTGTATGGTATTCTCAGTGGATATCAGATGGATATGAATATGCAAAATCCATTTGGGAATTCCAATAATTAGAAGAGTTCAACACTTCATGTGGTTGAAAGTGATTGTAGAGAACCACAACATCATCTCATCTTCAACCATAAAAATTCATAAAAGGGTCCTTTCATCACCTTCCTGGAGACACCAAGGGAGAGCTACATCCAAAGAAGCCCATTACAAGAGACAAGCTCTTCTCAAGCCTTTATGTCTACGGATGAAAACAGTGGAAACTTTCTCTTCAATCTTGAAGAGTTGGACTGTATCCATCCAGATGATCTGAAGTACATGAAAATAGTCTATCATATGGCTCTTCTCACTCATAGAGCCAAGAAGTTTTATAAGTGATCATGTAGAAAGTTTCCTAGAAATGCAACTAGTGGAATGTTTGGGCTGAAAAAAAGCAAGTTAAAGTGTTACAACTATAACCAAATAAGACACATTGCTAGGGAGTGCAAGGCACCAAGCACAAATGGTGGCCAAGCACAACCCAGACCAAACTACAATGATGGAGCTCCACGCACTAAGAAGGACAAGCAGCAAGCTGCGATTGCTATTGAAGAAGGAGGCTTTGATTAGAGTTTCTAGGTTGAAGATGCATCTCAAAACCAAGAACCGATTGTTGATCATAAAGAAGCCAAGCCAAGAATAGATACAGGTCTTATAACTTGGATATGAGATCTGATCTTGAGTCCTCAAACATGTTAAAAGTTAATTTTTGAAGAGCTGAAATGATTATAAACTTAAAATATAAGATCTAGAGAAAATCATTTCATCTTTTAAGCAAGAACACACTAACTATATGACTCAAATCAAAGATCTCATCACCAAATTAACTGAATGTAAGGCTGAGCTTGTGATCAGCAAAGCTAGGGTAGAAAAATATGTTCTTGAAGAATAGACCTTCAAGAACATTATATCCTCATCATTGCATGCAAATGTTTGTTATTATAATAAGCATGAAATGCGATCTATTGAGATAGCTCCTCCATATACTCTACTATATATAAGATCTCCAAGGTGTGGAACTTGTCAAGATAAGCTTCCCCTCATAGACCCCATTCAAGAAGACGATGAAAATGAGATAGTGAAGGATGAATCTGAGATGAAAGAAGAAGATCATCCTAAAAAGGGTCACTATTGTCCTAAGGAGAGAAAAGAATCAGGGATGACAAAGTCCAAGATGAAGAACTTGATTAGAGCAACCAAGAGAAGATCAAAGAAGGCTCAAGAGATCAAGGCCACCTTCAATTCCAAGTAGAAACAAGTCTTTATCATAGCAGGAATTGAAATGGTGAAGGTTGAAGACTCAACTCTAGACTTTAGTACCAAGCATTCTAGTTCATGCCCAACTTATCCCTATGAAGAAAAGATGGCTAATAAGATGTGTACCTGTAGAGATTATAATGAAGAGGCTGATGCACCCTAAACACCCAAAGTCTCTCCTGCATACATGCACATGGGTATTGAAAAAGAATGCTTCGGAAGTTTCACAAAAGCAACATAAATATTCTAAGTGTTAGATCTTCCAAAGCCAAGACCAATATCTTTCGAAGCCAAAGATGAAGTCTTTCGAAGCTTCAGAGACAAAGTCTTTCGAAGCCAACACTTGAAAACAGATTTCTTCCAAAGACTTTTAGTATTCATGCTTTTATTGATGTACTTTACATAAAGTTGGATAGATTTCCGCTGTAACTCTGTAAAGTCACTAACTTTCATCAGTTGGTGAAAAGATCTATACTTTTAGTAACTGTACATTGAGGTCTTGAGTCTTTAACTTTCTACTTAATGTACTTTATCCTTTTTGAAATATGTTAGGATGAGAGCTATGGCTTGTCATAGTCATTATTTAAAAGGCAATCTGCCTTTTGACTCTACAATTGATTTTGTTTTGTGTTTAGTCAATTGTATCCAGCTGGCTTTCAAAGTATGGCCGGCTATAGGATGTAGTATATGTATCTCAAGTACTTGTAACTTTCTGGTATGCTTTGTAACATTTGAAATAGAACTTGAGAAGGCAATATACTGCAATCTTGAAAACCATCTCCTTGTATATTTTGGTATCTTGTTCTGTCTCATATTTACTTGTTTTCTTAGCATCTCTAAAGGGTTAACTAGTTTCACTGTTAGATTAGTTAAGTACTCTTTACACTCTCCTCTTTGTGTTGTTGTGTTGTAAGTGTACACCCTTCACAGTTCTGCAGTACCACTACAACATAGCCTAAACCAATAAGTTCCAAGAGCAAGCCTCACCTTTAGAATCTTTTTGTGTCATCTGAGAAGATGAAGATGGAAATGGAAAGTAGTTAAGCTTATCCTTCTACTCAAAAGAAGACTCTTAGAAGGAAGCAAGTTGATTGCATCATGTGTGGTAGTCCTTCTCATATCAGCAAGGATTGCATCTACATTCCTAGACGTACTATCCATATGACCAAGAAGAAGACTTCTGAGAAGAAGAAGAAGAAGATAGCTTTAGAAGGAAAATCTCTTCCTTTCAGAAGCTCCAAAGAGGAAAAGAAGACAAATGAAAACTTGCTTTTGGAAGAAAATTTGGTCTCGAAAGAAGGGAATGCTTCCAAAGTACTGAAGCCTGCCATAGCGAAACTAAGATCTTCTAAAGTTCTAGTATCCAAAACTTTCAAAGTTGTCAAAACTTCCAAAGTGTTGAAGGTCAAGTCTAGTCTTCCAAAGATGGTGATAAAGATAAAAGAAGACCATGTGACTGAAAGTTATCGAATAATAACATGTGATGATCGTCAAAGCTTGAATATAGGATCAATCATTGTTCCATTGTCTTCAGCTCACTTTGATAAGCCGAAGACCAATAAGGCTTAGGTTTGCAAATGTAACTAAGCATTTTTATTATGCAAGAACCGGTAAAGACTAAAAGGAATGTATGGATCATTAATAGTGACTGATCTAGGCACATGACAGACAATGGCTCTTTATTTCAAAACTTTGAGAAAATTAATGTAGGGCTAGTTGCCTTTGGAAGAAATGCTTGTGGTTACATTACTAGAAGGAACAGGGTCATAATGCTAAGCTCAACATTGAAAAATGAAACTTTGTCAAGGATTTTGGGTATAATTTACTGAATGTATCCCAATTTTGTGATTAGAAACACGACATGCTCTTCACTGAGCATCAATGAATTGTTCTAAAGCCTGGGTAATAATTCCTCTAGAGCATATCTTGCTCAGAGCCCCCAGGAAAGGGAACATGTACATGATCAATCTAAAGGAAACATCCCCTTCAGGAGAATATAACACCCGGTTCTTCTTTTTAAAGATATGAAAGAAAAGAAAAAGAATAAAGGTGAAGAAAAAGAAAAAAATGCTATTTAAACAAAGTTGAGGGGTTAAATATGTAATAGGTACAAAACTAATTATTTTTTATACAAAAGTAGCATCGCTACCCATGCCATGCCACTTTTCACCTTTCCATTTGGATTTTTAGAGAGAGAGAAAAAAGTAAGAGAAGAAACTCTCGGGTGTTTGAACAGGAGAAGAAAAAGATCAAATTCAAGGTAAGAATTCATGGTTTTATGATGTTATTGACTGGCCTTTGCCTCGATTGTATGCTTATGTGTGTTTGTGTGTTCGGTTGTGTGTGTGTGGTGGGTTTCTAGTTGGTAGAACTCAATTTAGATTCGGGTTTTGGAAGAAGTTCATCCGAAAGTTGTCAAAGGTGAATTCTAGAACCCCCTTTTTACTTGTTTTTAATTGATTTCGGGCTAGAAATGCATGTGTGAACATTTTTATAAAAGTGGGTTTCTTACCTGTATGTATATGTGTATGTGTTTGTGGGTGGGGTTTGATTTGGTTATGATTATGATTATGATGATGCTATGTTCTTGTTTTGATGCTTAGAATGTATGAATTAAGCTTAGAACATGTTAGATGATGATTGGAGACAAAATTTTGTTGTTTAAATGTAATATAGAGTGCCCATGTGTCTAAACAGTGGCCCATATGCCTACGGTATAAATTGTCTAAGTGTCCCCATGTGCTCAAACAGTTGCCATGCGCCTAGAAATAAGCTGAAATTGATGAAGTGTCCAGACGGCTAGAAAGCCCATGCGCTTTGGCACTCATGCGCCTGCATAGTGCCCATGCGCCTAAACTTTGCCCAAAAAGACTAAGTGTTACCCATTCGCCCAAATAATGCCCATGCACCCAAATAGTGCCCATGCGCCTGGAAGTTCTGCATGCGCCTAAGTGTTCCCCATGCGCCTGGAAGTTCCGCATGCGCCTAAGTGTTCCCCATGCGCATGAATAGTGCCAATGCGCTTAAGACTTAGAATATTTTTCTGGATTTTAGGGAAAATGTAAAGTGTAAGCTTTAAATTGGGTGGTTCCCGGGGGATATGTAAGTTGACTTTTTTGAAGTCGTAGATGATGTGATGGGGGATGTATGATGTGATTTGAATGATGATGCATGATTGATGCCTATGCATAATGATGATGTGTGATTGATGGTAATTATGTATGTTATGTATGATATATTCCTTTTTAAGTATGATAATGTGATTTTACGTGTTGTGATTATGATAATGAACGTAAAGTATTATCTTAACAAAGTGGAAGATTTAAGATAATGAAAGTTGAACATAATGAATGAATGAAAGCCTTGCAACCAAAAGAAAGGAGGTTCAAAACTCATTGTGAGTTGGTAGTTTAATTGTGTGTTTACAACGTGCGATCTTGGCTAACCCTTAAGGGTTCACACACATGGGGAGTTAGTCTATGTGACTACTCCATACGTGCGATATGTGTGATATGGGGTCTTTGTAGCTTAACCCTAGATGATATAGCTTTGTGTTCAAGAGGGGGGTTAACTACATGATAGGACCTAGATAGAAGTGAAAAGATAATAAATGTACGAAAAGTGTGATAAGTACGAAACGTGCGAAATGTACAAAACGAACGATGATGAAGATACTAATTATTACCTTGACGTACGTATGATGTGTGATCACGAGCGATAGTAAAGAAAATGTTTTAACGAATGAAAGGTAATATAATGTTTTTGTAAAACTAGAATTCACTTAGCAACACTGACATTTATGTGTTTCTAGTTGGCAGGTAATGGTTGCTAAGGATGGCACGGGGCGACTACTTGGTTCATTTTGGATGGCATCCATTTTATGATACGATAACATTTTTGCATTGTAATGCGAACAAGAGATATTTTGTAATGAACATTGTATTATTTTGCAAAAGTGTTTATAATGAAATGGTTGTTTAAATGTTTCCGCTGCAATGTTTTATTAAAGTTAATGTAAATATATGTTATATGTGCCATGATTGACCAACTGTAAGCGTCCCGGGAACGGGGCCTTACAAGTTGGTATCACTGTCAAAGTTTAAGTGAAATCGGTAAATTTTCAAAAGAAACCTAACCTTAAACTGAAAATGGGACGGAAAAGGACGGGATTCCAGTCTGAGTAGCTGCGTGCCATCCGGTATTTTCTTTAATGTTAAGCGGCATTATGTGCGCATGTTATGTGATTTGATTTGTGTGCTTTTACTAGATTTAGATACTGATGTACTCAGGATAGGTAATTCTCGGGGTATGAAGAGTAAAGTTAGTGGCTAATCTCAACTGACTACTGTAATTAGGGACTTACTATACTTGACATAAACTAAGCTATTCCCATGAATAATCGTGTTAGTGTTTGAATCTTATAGCATGTTAGAGGATGGATTGGTAGATCGAAAATGCTTCGCATGGTGGAGGTCATGGTGGATGTGGTACTGAACCACCGGTCATAAGAGGAAGGCCTAGAGCCGAAGAGGTGGTTCATGAAGAACCTAAGACCCCTCGTCCTGAGGCTGGGGACGAGAGTGCTAACCTAAGAGTCTTAATGAAGGAGGCTTTTGTTGAAGGACAGGTCATGCAGACAATCCTATCGTCTGTAGTGAGGGAAGTGATAAAGGCGGTGCGGGAAGGAGAAAGAAGGTAGAGGAATAGGTCCATGGGAGGACAGGAGTGACCGGAGACTGAGACGGTCCTCCCTGATGAAGAAGAAGAGGAAGAAGAGCTTGCGTCAGAGGCAACACGAGGCTGTAACTACGGGGCATTTCAAAGATGCAAGCCCTCTATCTTTGATGGTAACGACACTGCTGCTACTACTACCGGTGGGTGAGAGAGATGGAAGCTGTTCTTGATATCATGAGTGTCGGGAGGATCAGAAGGTGAAGTTCATCGCCCACTCCTTTGTGGACTTGGCCTTATGTTGGTGGGACAATATTGTCTAAGCTGAGTGAAGTAGGGCTATTAGGAGGATGAGGTGGTCTGAGTTGAAGAAGTTGGTGATTGAGGAAGTCTGTCCTCATAGAGAGATGGATAAGGTGGAATGGGAATTCCTGCAGCTGGAGGTGGGAACCATGACACATCAACAATATACCACCAAGTTCAACGAAATGGTACGGCTGGTGCCGGATCAGGTGACGCCTCAGTCATGAAAGATTAAAAGATATATTAAGGGCTTGCCGTCGGATATCCGTAGGCACATAATCGTTGCCCGACTCAGCACATTTAGGTCGGCGGTTGATTTGGCAGGAAGGTTGTGTGACGAGCGAGAGGTGGTGGTGGGTGAGCTGAGCAAGAAAAGTGGTGGTGACCGAAACTAGAATGGGAAACGGTTTGGACATGGTAGAGCCGCTCCAAACAATAAGGTCGCGAAGGTGGGTGACCGACGTGTGGTCACGTCTAGTGCAAGATCGAAGAGATGTGGTAAATGCAGGAAGCCTGGCCATATGGCTAGAGTTTGTGGGGTTATAAGGTGTTATAACTGTGGGGAAGGACCAGTTATGTTTTATGACGACTTATGATTGGGGTGCATATGTATATGTATGTGAATGTACGATGCATGATGTTTATAATGATGTGTGATGGTGTATGTTATGTATGATGAGGTGTGATGATGTTATGCTTATGTATGATATGTTTTCTTATGTTTCTTACTAAGTATTATGATGTGACAACGTGGTGTGATTAGGATAATGAACGTAAAGTATTATCTTAACGAAGAGAATGATTTAAGATAATGAAAGTGGAACATAATGAATGAATGAATGAAAGTCTTGCAAGCAAATGAAAGGAGGTTCAAAACTCTTTGAGAGTTGTTAGCTCAACTGTGTGTCTACAGCGTGCGATTTTGGCTAACTCATTAGGGTTCATACTCACAGTAGGAGTTAGTCTTGGTGACTGCTCCAATATGTGTGATTTGGTAATTATTTTACATTATGTAGCGTGCGATTTTGGCTAACCCATAAGAGTTCACACACAGGGGAGTCAGTCTTAGTGACTACTCTATACGTGTGATATGTGCGAAACGGGGTCCTTGTCGCTTAACCCTAGATGATATAGCTTTGTGCTCAAGAGGTGGGTTAAGCATATAACAGGACCTAGATAGAAATGAAAGATAATAAATATACAAAAAGTATGATAAGTACGAAATGTGCGTAACGTGCGATATGTAAGAAACGAAAAATGATGAAGATAATAATTATTACCTTGATGTACATACATTGTGAAGGGTTTGATGGACCAAAATCAAAAGTTGTTTAACCATTTTAAACATGAAAACGCAGCGGATAAAAGCCCTAATAATATGATTCATAATCTGAAAAATTAAGGTTCTTTTCTTTGTAATAACAAACCCAAGAGCAAAGGATCAATCATATGTTTTTGAACAAGCTATCAACAAGATATAACAACCAAAATAGAACAAGGAAACTACCTTTCAAGCTGCTGAAAATCGACTGTGAAATACCTTCGAATGTAGCTGCTGAAAAACGGGATTTAGGTGAAGATTATGATGTTCTTGAGCAGCCAAGAGACCAAGAGAAGGT
>BJCM01270019.1:0-20028 GCA_018326385.1 Flaveria bidentis
AGTATTAATGCAATAATTTATTAGTGGCTGAGTGGGGAAGTGGAAGTGATTACTTAACTGATAGTAGTAGTATTAATAGTTGTTTTTGTTTGGTAATTAGGTGTGTACTTTTGATATTTCACTGGTTTGTAGTTTGGAGACTGGTCCATCTCGAAGAGGACTGCAGTTGTGTTCTTGTTTTCTTGTTTAAATTCAATCAAGTCCCTAGGTTTCTATCATTTGGTTCCATTGCCGGGAAAATCGAAATGGCACCTAACGCCCGGAGTAATCCCGATGGCAGCAGCAGTCAAACAGATCCAATTGCCGCTCAATTGGCGGCAATCGCCGCACGATTGGAGACGTTCGAGTCACTCAAAGCAGATGTGGCTGCCTTTAAATCAAAGGGAACAACGAGGGACAAGTCCAGTGGTAATTCCAGTCGCTTTGAAGATGGTGAGTCCTCGTGGAAGCATAACCAGCACCGACCTTAAACAAAAATCACCCTACCGGCTTTTAGCAGTGGTGATCCGAGGGGCTGGATACTCAAAGCATAAAAGTTTTTTAAATACTACAATGTTTCAGATGAAGATAAGGTGGATATAGCCTCTATGCACCTTAAAGGGGAGGCGCTGGACTTGTATTCATGGCTATTTGCAGACCAGTCCATTGCCTATTGGGAAGAGCTTGTCCATGCCTTGCACAAGAACTTCGGTCCGGCCGAGTTCCAAAATCCAGATGAATTCTTGTGTGCCATCAAACAAACCGGCACCGTTCAGGAGTATCGCCAAGAATTCGCAAAAAGCTCCGCACGGGTTTCCAACTGGCCCGATCATTGCTTACTAGGGGTGTTTCTAAACGGGCTCAAAGAAGAACTTAAATCGGATGTCCGCATTCATAAGCCTAGAACGGTTTACAACGCTATGAGTTTGGCCATGGAGTATGAAACTAAACAAGGACAGGCTCAAGCCGGTAAGAGTTCGAGTGAGGTTACAAACACCAAATTTTCTCATGAAGTTTAAATATTTTGTTTTGCACCAATTGGATCAAATAGAAGGTCTTCATTCTATATTCAGTGTCTATAAATATAGATGTTAACATTCTGCAGCTTCTATTAGATCCGTGCTAAGATGTGTCATAACAATACATAATAAGTCAATCTATGAACATGTGGCAGATCAGGGAAGGCCTGCATTATAATCCATACTTTCCAGGGGGAGCTATAGCAATGCCCAAAATGCTTAATGATGGTGCTGTCGAATATGAAGATGGCACTCCAGCAACAGAGGCCCAGGTTCGTTTTTTTATTTTTTATTTTTTGTTATGCTAATGTGTTAACGGGCTTATTGTATTTGTTATTCTATACTCATTTCCCTAAAAAAAAATATATTTTGGTAGATGGGAAAAGACGTTGTTTCATTCTTGAGTTGGGCTGCAGAACCAGAAATGGAAGAAAGGAAACTGGTACGAATCCTTCAAACCCTACAGTTTAGTTTGTAAGAAAACCTAAGATACTTTTAGCCTTTACGATTTTAGTTTCTAGATTTGGAAGAGAGGAAATTTGATTTTGATGGTTAATGTACCATCTGATTTGAACATTGAAGATGATTTTTACGCTATACATCACATTATTAGCATGAGATTAAAATGATGAACAACAGCAGAGCTGGTTGGTCACAGGTCAAAAAGGAGCCATTATATAGTCAAAACAGGCTGGGTTGAACTGACCCTAAACATTTTTTGTCATTATATTTAAAAGTTTAAGAAAATAATAACGTGTTAATTATGAATAGTAAACAATATGTTTACAGTAATAATTTGAACATGTGAATGTAACCATTTAGGGAGGTTTTATGCAATATGCATCAAACATTTAAATACAGACTTAAGGTAAAATTTTAACCTTTTTTAACCTGTTCCGCATTGACCCATTTTCAAATACATTTTTATTTTGTTTTGGTGTGCAGATGGGATTCAAGTGGATATTCGTACTGTCACTGGCCTTGCTTCAAGCGGCTTACTACAGGCGGTTGAGGTGGTCGGTTTTGAAGTCCCGTAAGCTTGTTCTTGATGTCGTCAACTAGCGCTCTCTCATTGCGTCAAGAAATATTCCTGAGAAAGGACTTGACTTTGAAAAATAATTGTTTTTGTAAAAGAATTGGATATGAATTTTTGTACCAAAATTGGTACACAAGTTGGTCTTTGGGTTCCTGCGGCACTTGTTCTGTTATTTTGGAATATTTAAGCAAGCAATAAGAGAAAAACCTTGTTGTAATGTCATATTCTTATAGTTAAATTTATTATATCATAACAATTATTAATAAATGCCTTTGTGGCATATGATATATCGTGTCATATTTTGTTAGGTTTTACCTGTCGTTTATATGTCATATTTGTTGCGTCCAAGTCTAATTTTCTTTATAATAATGTAATGAAAGTAACATTTTTAACCATGACCCTAGTGACTTGTTAATAAAACATGTTTTATGTTTATTTTGGAATGCCAAAAGCTGTCTGTTATAGTTAAATTTTAATGTTGCATCTGGTAGCTTAAAACAAGATTAGTTATAGAATTATCCGGAAGAAATAGGTTTAATAAGTCAATAATATTTAAGAGTGTTCTCTGTTATAGTTAATTATAAGAATTACGCATGCCACTTTTCTATAAGATGTTTATAAATAATTTTTATGACAATATTATTGTAAGTCATAAAAACAAACTTTAATACTTTAAGTTTAATAAGTCAATAATATTTAAGAGTGTTCTTTGTTTATTTAAGTCATTATATAACTAAAGTTTGTGTTTAAATAATAGTAACCTTTTTCCTTTCAAATAATTATCTACTTATCATATAAGGATAAAAGTATTTGTATTCGCTTCCTTATGCTCACGCAATTTAGCTAAGAATATCAAAGTTTATGCATCTCATTCCTTATTTAATTATTTCTATTTCTTTTAATTCAATGATATATATTTTTTTCTATGTTTTAACATTTTTTCTTCTTTAAACTCACAAAATGTGAAGAGAGTAAGACAACGAATGTCAATTCTAACATTGACATTGTTTCCTCGTCTTTTCTTATATTTATTCTCTCTTTCAAAATCTCTTACCATCTTAGATTCCTTTTCTTTTCTATTTATATTCAACTAAATAACACTTTTATTATATTAATTATTATTTTGATCTTTTACACTAAAAAATATAAGAAACATATAAAGAATGACTAGTGTTTAAGTACACAAAATGAGTTCAAAAATCTCATTTCAATTTTTAAAAAATGAGATAAAGTGAAGAAATCGATGATAACTCTACATTTTTACTTAAATTATAGAGAGAGAATTAAAAAAAATAAGAAGTGATTATTTAAATTTCATCCTTGTTTTGTGAGATGAAGTGTCAAATAAAATGCTTAAAATACATTCGTCCTTAGCTATATGCCACTTTTCCTTTTTCTTCCTCACTCGGCCATTCCGAGTTGCCAACGTGCTTAGAAATGCCGCATAATATTAATTTTTACAATATAAGGGACTAACTCATAAAAAAAATAAAGAACGATGAATACTCTAACACCCACCACCCTTAATAGCTATATAATTTTATTATATTACTCTTCTACAAAACAAATATTGTCATCTTTGTAATTATATATCTATATAATTTGAAACTCTTAGCTACAAAAAACTTTTAGCTTTTGTGTTTTGATCATAAATTTTTTTGGTTTTTATATTTGGTCTTTTTTGATTTGTCTTGCCTTAAAGACATGTATTTTGGTTTACATAAAAAGTGAATGTAGTAATTAAAAATTATTTTAATTATCCTTTTATTTAATTTGCATCATAAAAGACAAGCGGATGAAACGATCATAAATTATCATTTATAAATATTAGTATCCGTTGATGATTTATTATTTTTTTTATCCACCAAGTTATTCGATGTATTCAGGTTCCAAATCGTAGTGATAGGCTGACATCCGCTAAATATTTTTTTTATTTTAGTTTTTATATTTAAGTCATATAAAAAAGGACAAACACTTAAAAAGACGAGCCATTTCTAATTTTCTATAATTAAATTTCTTTGCAAGGACACAATATTTATCATTTCTTTTCAACCAACAAGACACGTCATCACATTTTATAAAGCTTTAGTAAAAGCTTTCCTCGATGACCGTGGTGTACGACCTTCGTCAACTAAATGGATATGGTTCCACTTTATTATCATTTTGTATTTGTATAAAATTTTCCTTTTAAAAATAATAAATAATATCTAGAATCTTAGAAGTCTTTTGCTTTTTAATGTTTAACTATACGTATAATCGTTGTCAAACTCATGTGTACATTTAGGGTTACAAGTTTGTTATCAGCATAATGTATTTTACTCGTTAAATAACTTCAGTAAATCATGCGAGAAACTTAAATCAAATTACACAATAAAACTAACCGCTTTTACTAAAGAGTAAAAGTTCTTGAAGAGAAAATGTTTGAATTTCTCTTCGAGCAATCTAGGTAGCATGACCTAATTTGGTTGGTAGGTGAGGGACCATAACGATTATGCTTATGTGACACCCTAAATACAAATATTTCATCCTCATCAATAGGGATCAAGGATCTCAAATCATGATATACATGTTACCCTATTAGACACCCTCATATTCAACAACGGAAAAACCCTAATTCATGTAGTATTAATATGTAGTGGGGTTATCTAATGTTTATTTCATTCTCTCTGCACATTAATGCGTTTTTTTTTTCTTTTTCTTGCTGTTTTTACTAGTATTCACCAAGAACACGTAATTATTCACACGTTAATTATGGTCGCAAGGAGACCTCTCTTTTGGTGGCAAGTCTTGATGGTTTTCTGTTTTGCAGCTTAGATCTCATCACAAGTAAATCTGCAAACAAATTCGTATTCTTCAAGAAAGAAAACTTCAATTGGAAGGTTATAATCATTTTGCTAATTAATTACAACTAATATGCAATTGAAACAAAAAGTGAAACTAATAATTAGAAGGAATATATAAACACAAATGTGTGAAAGACAATTTTCATTATACTTGTTTTACAGATTTGTGAACTATTTATATATGAACTTGAGAACTCAAATCAATCGAACAATTTCGAATACTATTGTAATATTGACATCATATTGAACAAAACTTAATGGTTATACCTTTGATTTCCTTGATTATAATTAAACTTCTAACATATCTAGTTAATTTAAATGTATGGTTTACAAAACGTCAGATTTACACATGTATAAATATAGTCGTAACAGATTTATTTAGGAATCAAAGATGGATACAAAGGTACATTTTTGATAATATAATAATATATATTTTGTAAGTAATAAATGTTTAGGAATCAAAGATGGATACAAAGGTAACTTTTTTTATTTATTATTTTTTTCTCTTAATCAACTCCCATTATATTTTTATATCATCATAACTTTTGTATAGAAACTCACTTTTCATACAAATAATACCATCATAAAAACAAGTATTTTTAATTTTTAATTAGACTATAGTCTAGAAATAAAATTAATAATAACTTTTTTAAATTGTTACAACTACTTTTTACAAAGATAAAATTGCAAAAATAGTCCCTGTGGTTTGATCAAATTGCAAGTTTGGTCCTCAGATTTTAAAAATTGCAAACTTAGTCCAAACATTTGGAATTTTGTTGCAAATTTGGTCCCCACCGTTAGTGTCTGTTAGTTTTTAACGATCTGGGGACTAAATATGTAATGTAGTCAAACCACAGGGACCAATTGTGCAATTTTCCCCAAAAAAATAAAAAAAACTAAAAAATCAAATAAAAATTAAGAAATTAAAATTAAATTTTAAAAGATTCAAATAAACTTTAATAAAGAAATTAAATAATCGTTAAAAATAAGAATAAAGGTTAAAAAAATCAAACCAATTTTAAAAAGTAAATAAAAGTAACAATAGAATGCATAAAAAATAGAAAATGAGAAGTATGCGTAAAATTTTATTTTTTATAATTATTTTTGATGAAGTTCATATGTCATGTTTAAATCGAAGAATCCAAAAACCTTTTGAAAGTATAAATTCAAAAAAAGAAAAATGAAATCAAACCATTTTTTTATTTTTTTTAACTTTAATATGATTTTTCAATATTTATTTTGAATATTATGAATGATTATTCCGTTGTATTTTTATTTTTTTTTGTTTTTATTTAACTTTTTACTTTAATCGCATACTTTTTTTCAATACTTCTCGCTTTCTCTTTTTACTTTTTACTTTAATTTTGAATTTAATTTGATTTTTTAATCATTATTTTATTTTAAAAACATTATTGAATTTTATTATTGATGTTTATTTGAATTTATTATGTTTGATTTTAATTTCTTTTAAATTTTATTGATTTTCAATTTTTTAATTTTTTAGAGCAAATTGCATAATTAGTCCATATGGTTTGATCATATTGCATATTTAGTCCCCAGATCGTTAAAAACTAATGGACACTAACAGTCGGGACTAAATTTGCAACAAACTTCCAAATGTTAGGACTAAATTTGCAATTTTTAAAATCTAGGGACCAAATTTATAATTTGATCAAACCATAGGGACTATTTTTGCAATTTTCTCTTTTACAAATATGTAAATCTGTTATGACTATTTTTACATATGTGTAAACCTAACGTTTTGTAAACCATACATTTAGATTAACTCGACTTGCTAGAATTTCAATTATTCTAATCACGGAAATCATAGGTAAAATCAATAAGTTTTGTTCAAAATGACTTTAATGTTACAATAGTATTCGAAATTGTTCGATTGATTTGAGTTCTCAAGTTCATAAATGGCTCACAAATTTGATAAAACAAGTATATTGAAAATTGACTTTCACACACACTTGTGTTAGTCTATTTATATAATACTAATTATCAACTAATTTATGCATTATGGGTTGTACTTTATGCTTTATAAGTTGTATCTTATTTTGTTTAATCTTTGTTTTTCATTTTTCACCGTATCTAGTTTTCATCTTTTATATTTAACTTTAATACTTTTTTTATTTTCAACTTTGATCTCATATATACTTTTTTTTATCATACACATTTTTTTTGTTTTACGTCTCGATTTAAAATTTTCGAGTTAACATACAGGCACATGCATATGTGGTTTAAAAAAAAATTACATCTATTTTTTTCTGTTTCACGAACGCATTATGTAATACACTTTGTTCTATTTTATACACATAAACACGTGCAATGCATATGCATGGTTTAAAGTTTACGCTATGTTTATGTTCGGTTTTGTTTCTTTTGTTTCACAAGTTTTTCTGGTGTTGGTTGTCGCTAGCGACTGTGTGACATTGATAGTAGTATTTGATATGGTTTTACGTCCCAATTGCAACGTATGGGATTAAATCCTAGTTCAATCTAATTATAAGTTATATTTTTTTCAATTGTATATTAGCTATAAACTAGTATTAAGCCACTCGTATTGTTGCAGGAAGCGCAAAACCATGTCAGTTAGCACCAAGGACACGCCACCGTTAGCAACCACCAATCGAAATATAGAACCAATGACACATCACCGTTAGGCGAAACGTAAAACACATATAACAATAATTAAGTGGATATTGGACCAATGCGTTGCGAGGGTACCGTTAAATGAGAAAAAATAAGCGTAAAAACGTTGAACTACACACGCACATTACGACGTGTTAACTCGTAAAATATAAAACGTAACGTAAACGGAAAATTTTAAAATATAAAAAGTATAGGGAACAAAGTTAAAAGTAAAAAAATATCTGGACTAAATTGTAAAATATATAAAAGTATTGGGTTAAAATAAAAATTTGGAATGTTAAAAAGAATAAGACAAAGTTGAATACAACCTTTAAAACATGTTGTACAACCCATAATGCATAAGAGAATTGGTAATTAGTATATATATAATTAGTTAACAAGCGATTATTACGTTCCAATTGAAGTTTTCTTTGTAGATAATACAAATTCAAAATTTTGAATTAGAAACAAGCTTTTTGAGCTTCTAGACAATTGAATTGGATGATCAAATTAGATTATTATAGTAATCTTGAAATTCATGATATTGTAAGTTTACTTCTTTATTGTTTAGCACAAGCAGATGTATATTGATAAGTGTAAAGTTAATTACATCTTATTGAAAATTATACTTTAGAAATGTTGTATTTAATAATAAGACAAACCAATTATAATTATTATAGTTGTTTTGAAATAAAGTAAAATTTCATTATAATCTTTTTATATTTCTAAGATTGCTATAAATGTTTTCTGGTTCGTGACATGTTCCTTTACACGTATTTAAATATGACTCTACATATCTCTAAAAAAAGGTTTGCACATGTGTACAAAAAGGTTTACACATGTGTGAATTTGTCATTGAATTACAACACATTCATATTTTATCATGTTTTATAATATGGTTATTTGTTTATATTTTATATGTGTTATCGGGTTGTTATGTAATTAATAGTTTTTAAATTATTTATGAACAAAACATTTTTTATTATACGTATTTTTTTAAAATTTATTAAATATATATGAATGTAAAGACTATTTGAAATATAAAAGTGAACATTTGCATAATAAAGAAAGTAAGTTGTAATATTAGTTTTACTAGGTTAGTTTCCGTGTAATACACGGATTGAATAAATAAAATTTTAAATAATTATTAATAAAAACTTACGCATTATAAATCATGTTTGAAGATAAAATATGATTATAATTACGTATAAATAACCGCGTTAAGTTAATAAATAATAATGTATTTTTCTTAAACTTTTGTTTTATAAAAAAATTGTAATTTTTAAATATTTTGTTTAAAAGACATGATTTTTTTAATTTCCTTGTATTATGTTTTTTATAAATTTTTTTATAAAGTATTATTTTAATAAAAAATAGGTTCTTAATTAATTAAATTATATATTTTTAGTTTGAAAATGGTATGAGTAATAATATTAGTATTCAATGTTATTATTAATAATATAGAGAAATGTGAAAGTAAGTATAATGAGGTTACGATTGTTTCACGCTTAGTTTGTTTTTTTATAGATAAATAGATAGGCTAAAAACTCATTAAATATATAGATTAAATTTTAATGTAAAATAAACATGAATAGTTACAGTATAATATTTTAATATAAAATAAAATTAAAATTATATATGCGTAATAGTTCAAGAAATAAAACAATTATACCATTTTTAACTCTCTTATGTAAATAGTTTTATTTTTTTAACATTCGTTTTAAGAATTTTTTTATAACAAATATTGTTTTAAAAAATCCGGTTTGTAATTATTCTAGTTGTTTTAAAAAGACTGTTTTAAAATATTTCACGTGTTTATAATTTTTGTTTTAAAACAAAACGGTTTAAAATATTTTGTTCAAAAAATGTTTAGTATTTTAGAAAACTTCATATTATATAAAACTTTTATTTTTTGTTATTTAAATTGTAGTTAAAAGATGTGATTTCTAATTTATTTCATAAAATCTATTTAAAAAAATAGTTTCATTTAAAAAAATTAGATAAGAGAGAGAAACATAACAATTAATAAAATTTACATTTAATAAGAGAGGGAAATTTGTAAAAGTATTTAAATTACTATAATACCCTTTTGGAAAGAAAAATAATATGTAAATATCTAGAAAAATAACAAGTGTCAAATACATGGTTTAAGATAATGACAAATGACAAACAAAACCTTATTTTATTAGAAGTTATAGTTGTGTAAATGGTAACTTTTACGTATACATAAATGATAACTTACACGTGTATAAAACTAAATTCCACATGTGTTAAATAACTAGTTAATAATCTCACAAATGTTAATTTTTTGAAATACTCTTTCTATTTTTTAGATATATTTCAAATGCTCTTCTTTTTTTGTAATTTATTTTTATTGTATTTCATGAATAGTAGTTTACACCTATAATTACGTAGCTTTTATAATTTAGTTATTTGACTATATTTCATATGTGTACTAATTTTTAATGTGTAATCATATGTTTGATTTATTTATAAATATACATAACATTTGATATTATAAATATTGAAATTTTGTTAACCTTTTAATAAAGGCTTATTGGATTCTAAAAATCATAACTTTTATTAGCTGATATTAATCTTAACTCAGAAAATATTTAAAAATACTTGAAACTTAATTTTTTTTTGAATTATTAAATTCAAAAACTATTTAATAAATATAATGTTTAAAAAATTTTGAAATTAAAAGAAGAAGTTACTTTAAAGACGTCTAGTTTACACGTGTTAAAAACAATTGTAACATTTTCACATATGCCTAAAAAACAACTGTAACAATTTTACAAAGGTAGTGGTATTGGTTGTTTTATTTTTTTTAATATATTTCTTATTTACACATATGTAAAATAGTGAATTATCACCAATCTTAATTTTTATATTAAGTAAATCAATAGTTCTTTTGAGTCGACATCATTACAAAACCACATTTTACTTTCAGAATCAAAAGAACCATTGATTTATATAAATGTAAATTAAGTCTGGTTATACATGGATAGTTTTATATATGTGTATATAAAAAATGAAAAATAAATCATATAAAAACTAAATATCACCAGACTTAATTGACACTTATGTTAATTAGTTGTTCGTAATTTACATTTATGAAAATCAATGGTTCTTTGATTATGAAAGTTTAACATATATTCAATATACATGTAACAATTAATGATTATACTAGCTTGTGCTTAGAATTGACAACACACTAACACTAAACAACCAAATGATCACATAAAGAAATTTACTGTTTTTTATTAAAAAAAACTTTTACATACTTTTCGGGGAACTTTGGTACACACAAGGACTCTTCACGAACTTTTTGGTGTGTGTGCTCTCAAAAAGTTTAGGAATATAGCGTATGAGTCCATGCTCCATTACTACAAAGAACGGTTAAGTTGCTAGTTATTAAACAAATACAAATGTTAAATGTTAATAGAGGGTAAATAAAACTTACAAGGTCCTTCTAATGTTATGTTGTATTGATTGACCTTTTGGTGTCTAATGATTTTCTCCGTACTTGATGATAGGATTCAACCTTTCAATCTTTAACTTGGCCTTCAAGTTGTGGTGTCTCACATCTGTCACAAAAAGTCAAATTGGTATAAAGAATATATATTTATAAAAAATAAACTAAGGGTCCTAATAAAGAGACACCCCGTTTTATAAATCGACACCCATTTATACGTCGCGTATGGGTTCATATGCGGCGTATAGGATCGAATACACTAGAAACGAGGAAAATTCAGGGGGTGTCAGAGAGCTATACGCCCCATATAACCCTATACGACCCCCCTATACGACACATATAGGCTATACGACGCGTATAACGAATTTCGACACTGACTACGAGGAAAAATTCAGGGGGCTGTCAGAGAGTTATACACCCCATATAGCCCTATACGACCCCCCTATACGACCCCCCTATACGACCCCCCTATACAACACATATAGCCCCATACGACACATACAGCTTTATACGACCCCCTCTATACGATGCGTATGGGGCTATACGACACGTATAGAAATTTTGAGGTGTTGATTTAAAATATTGGGGTGTTTATTTAAAAAAACCCATAAACTAAAACGCACCCATCAATCATCTCGCACTTATGATATCCATGATGAAAGTTTGGTATGATGTTGCTGAAGTCAAGATTGCCGGAAAATCCCATCTATGTGTCTTTTTACAACTTTCAAGGAATAAATGTGTGCATCCTTTATGGCGTTCTGCTAATGAATACTAGATCAAGTGATTTAGGAAAAGATATCTTATTATTTTCCAAAGTGGAGGTTATGGGTTGGAGTTAGGACTGCAAACAAACTGAACGTTCAGTGAAGAGTTCGTGAACCGTCCGGCAGGAAGTTCAGTTATGTTCGTTCGTTTAGTAAATGAACGAACATGAACAAGAAAATTCCGTTCGTTTAGTTAAACGAACGAACATGAACACAAGTCGTGTTCGTTCATTTATCTTCGTGAACGTTCTATAATGTGCTCGTTTATGTTCGTTAATGTTTGTTCGTGAACGTTCGATAATGTGTTCGTTTATGTTCGTTAAGGTGTTCGTTTATATTCTTAATTATTGTGTCAGTTATTTTTATGACTATTATATCAAGTATTTTTTTGGTATTTATGTTAACTACTTATTTATTTTTATTGATTGTGTGTAATGTTTGTAATAAAAAATATAAATTTTATTCTAAAATAAATCTATAATAATTTGTATTCGTTTGTGTCTATGAGTTTTTTTGTGTTCGTCATGTTCATGAACAGTTGTTTGTGTTCGTTTGCTTTTATTTGTGTTCATTTGCGTTCGGTAAGTGTTCATGAACAGTTCATGAACATGTTCGTTTTCTTAATGAACGAACACAAACAAGAAATCTCGTTCGGTAAGTGTTCGTAAACAGTTCATGAACAAGTTTGTTTCTTAACAAACGAACACGAACAAGGCCTTGTTCGTGTTCGTTCGGTTCGTTTGCAGCCCTAGTTGGAGTCTCACTAGGTGCAATATGCTCCAAGTGAGCCAAGAGTTTTACCACAGTGGACCTTTGGGTGGTGGGTTTCCCTTGGAATGGTGAGCAAGCCGGGTCACCAGCGTTGTCTGTGTTCGCAGGCGTGGGTGACCATTCGCCAATGGGTTTACCCGTGTGACCGGGCTTAATAATTATTTGTTGACTGTTCAAAAAAAATGTAATCCTAGTGCTTTATGTTGGGTTGCCACCGCTAAACTACACTTAGTCACCACCAATGCACTTATAAAGTGGCACAAGTTACACAACGTCACTTATAAAGTGGCACACGTTACACAACGCCACTTGCATGATTGATCGACCTTACCACCCAACTAGAAACATCAATTACTCCAGTGATCTTGACCTCCAATATGCTTGGATCATCATGATTGATGAAATATCATCAATGCATATTTACCAGTCTGTCGACATCTATATAGACGGGTTGTTAAATTGGTGTTTAATAGTCGCTAAACTAGTTGCATTAGATACTAATACTAATGAACATGTAAACCAGTTTAGCATTAAATACTAATACTAATGAACATGTAAACCAGTTTAGCATTAAATACTAATACTAATGCAAACAATTAATATGGATAGCAAGTGAGTTTTGTGCTTGCATGTATTGAATTTAGAAAGATAAATGTATGTATGTTTTTTTGAACGATAATTTTACTAAAAAAGGATAGCTAGAAGCTAAAAACGTAAAAGTAACAAGGAACAATAAAGCAAATAATACAAATGATAAGAAATTTAACCAACATAAAAAAACTCTCCTAAGAAAAGAGAATGTGGCTCATTTCTTCTTTCTGTTTCCCACCCCTAAGGAACAAACAAGTTTAATGTCTTCAATTATTTTGATACGAGAGACCACCCTTTGATTAAAAGTAACATCATTTCTTGTCATCCATATACACCGACACGAGACAAGAATAAATGCATGTAACATCTTCTTTGTATACCCATTTGAAGGAAATGTCTTACATAATTCTAGTAAATCTCGAAATAAAAACACATATAATTAGAGGAAGAATGAACCATTGAGTGATACGCGAACACTATGTGATCATACACGCAAGGTTGTGTGCACAACATGCTATTTAGCTTGCAGTGATACACTAAAGCGACAAAACACGAGCTAAATGGATTTCTTTCATAATATTACATGACAATAAAAATACTTCAGATGAAAACTATATAATCTTGTATATTTGAGTTGTGAATTATATATAGAAGATACCTCAAATTTGTTTACTTCACTTTTTGCTTCCGTAAAATAAAGTTATATTTGAGTTGTGACGTAAAATTATAAAAAAAGTAGAATAATAACTTAATGTTATTGTGTTATGTAAAGTGTCATTTTCACGACAGTGAAAAAAAATACTTATTTAACGAGTGAAAAGCAATTTACTAGCCAATTAATATACTAATAAGAGAAATGGATAGAAAATTTAATAATATAATTTGAGTTTATATGTACTTAAGTATCTTTTTTCTGTGTTTGAATATATAGTTTAAGGTTCAGTTCAAAAATGAAGATTAAATAATATGACAAACATAAGAAAACACCAATGTACATTTTTTACAAGTATGATATATAATATTTACATGAGAGTGTAATGCAGAAACAATTTTAAATGAAAAACTATGGTAATTGAATAAAACTTGTACATAACAGTTAAGTTAATAATATGGAGGGATGAAGAATCAGTGACGGAGTTCAAACATTTATATACAAGGGCGAAATAAATATTTTTTAGGGGAGGCAAACTTGATATTTATATAAAAATTTACTCCACCTGGCCAATAAATTACACTATCGGACTAAAATTTAACACTAGCGACGCAAAAAAAGGGGGGCAGCCCCTCCCGGTCTCCTCTATGCTTCGCCCATGATGAGAAAGAAACGTACACGGTTAAAAACAACCATATGTATCACACATATTTTGTCGATTTACGTTCGGTCTAAAATTTATTAGTTTTCACGTCACAACGTGCATGTATGGTTCAATGTTTTTACACTTATTGTTTCTTCATTTAATTGCCCCTGGGCATCGCGTAGGTTATAGATCAACTTACTTATTTTTTATATGTTTTACATTAAGCCTGCGTGATAAAACGTTTTTATGTATAGTTCGTTCGGTTTTATTGTTTTTCGTTTTTATGTCCTTTTTAATGAGTTTTTAGGTGTTGGTGATCATTGACGATCGTGTGCAACTGGTGTTAATCGATACGGTTTTACGCCTCCGTTACAACGTCGAGGACTTAATCCTAGTTTGTAACTATATTGAAGTTCTCTATCTGTCTAGTTTTTTATTTAACATACACACAAATATCCCTCATATATGTAATGAAATAAAATATATTATCTATATTTTATGAAATAATATATTTTATGAAATAGTATATTTTATGAAATAATGTATATTATCATCTCTATTTGTCAAAGTAAAAGTACCAACACCATCCTAGCTCGAAAATCAATGACTAGTGTCATTTTAGTTATTATAAAGAGTTACATTTAATTTGTTTGTCAAAGTTTGATTAAAATAATTATTATTTTCTTAAAATATATTAATTTACGTACAAAAGTTTTATATGTTGTTTGAATTTCACTCAAAAAATTTTATTATTTAGATAAAGTTGAAACAACTAGTGAAACTTTGGATTAAAATTGAAACAAATTATAAAACTTATAAAAATAAATTAATCTTTTTAATCTTTTGGAGGAAAATAATTATTTTTAATAAACCTTAAGGAGTAAAATGAAAATTAACTCTATTATAAAAGATAAAACTTCTAAAAAAATAAAGAGGGAACGAGAATTGAGTTCAAAGTAGTGAATGTTTATGTAAGGTCAAGTATTTATGGCTTTGTCTGTGACGGTTTATGTAAAGTTAGTGTAATAAATATTAAATAGATTAACATAGGTATGATAACAATTTGACGATTAAAAATAACAAATAATAAAATAAGGATAAATAAAAACAAAATCCACAGACACACGCGCCAAATAAAGCACGTAAATAAATTAAAAAGACTAAAATTCAATGACAGGGGACACGCGTCCCATATCTGACGAATAACCACTTACCAATTTAAGCCAATACCACATACGTGTCCTTTAATAATCGGATACCCTTTTCCGGCACGTGTCACTCTACTTTCCACCACCCAATCACATTCCTCGCACGCTTCCCAACACTAAACCCCACAAAAAAAACCTTCCAACCAATCAATATCAGTTCTTTTAAACGGCGTTTTAAACTACACTCAACATCCCTATTAACCTTCTTGAAATATAATATCAACTGTTTATGTTAATTTTAACACTTCAGACGTGACTCACGTAGAAACATTATTAAAAAGAAAACTTATTATTGTAGTAAAAAAGCCCTTGTGACACGTTTAAACCTTAGGTTTTAAGCCGAAACCATCTCTCTCATTTCATTAGACCATAACAGGATACAGAGCGAAGATGGGAAGAAGCCGGAGAAATCCCTGGAAAAACGGGTTCGTCTTAGAATACTGTGTCTCCGGTTCCATGGCGTCGCACCCCCGATAAATTTTCATCGTCATTCACCGGTACCACCACCCACTTTTGAATCTTTTTCTTTAAAAAGAAGGAAGAAAAGAGGAAACGGAGAAAAACCAGGATGAGACTATATATAATAAAGAGAAATACGACAAGAAACCGATGAAAATAAAAAAAAACTGATGTAACGTTAATGTGTTATATGAAAAAAATATATGAAAAACGGGACGGGTGTTAGTCAAATGGTCCGAATAAAATTTGTTGCCCTAGACACGTGTTACCATGCACCGGCGACCGATTATCATCTTAATCCATTATCATCTCCTCCGTCGGCTCATTCCTCCGGTTTCACGCACAAATCTCCATGGAGATGTAAAGCTTTCACCATCGATATGAATCACGGAAAGAGGCGCGTTGATCGACGCTCCGCCGCTGCCGACGGCAACGACAGTATGGTCATCCAACAGATCATGCTCAGATTCCGCCCGATTGCACCGCGGCCGACCACGGGGGAGAGCTCCGGCGGTGTGCTGCCGGAGAAGGACGTGAAGAGGACGAGAGTGAAGCGGAAGTACGTTAGAGTGAAGAAGACGAAGAGGAGTAGTAATAATAATCATAACAATAATGATGATAAGAGTATGAGTTTGGGGATAAACGGTGGCGCAGGGTGGTTCGATTTGGATCGTACGGTGGCGATGATCGACGGAGCTACCGGAAGTGAGATCGTTGTTGCAGATCCGATGCCGGAAGTTTCGAATTGGATCAGTTTCAATATAGATGCTCACGAGAGAAAAGGTGTGGTGAATCATATGTTTGAATCGGAATCGCCGGAGAAGTTTTCGCCGGATCTGCATGGAGTAGATCTGGCCACGGCGGTGCGGCGGAGGAGCGTGGCGGAGTCGTGGATCACGGTGGAATCGGTGACCGGAGCGTGTGAGGATCGGCGGTTGTTAGGGTTAACAGACGATGAGATATGGAAGAATCTAGAAACTGACAGCTGTCCAAGCTTTATCACAAGTAGTTACGAGAGTTACAATAAGGTCCAGTGGGTGAATCCGGCTTACCGTAGCATGTTAGATCTGAATTCTGATGGTGATTCACAGGCGACTGATGTCGTCGTGTGGCTCGTGGTGAAAGTCGAAAAATCGACACTGGTTCAGTACCTACCAGCGTTTTCGTGTCGGGTGAGAGTCGAGTACATATCGTCCGAAAAGAAGACGCGAATGATGGTTCCGTGTGATGTTTGCAAGATGGATTCTGGTGCGTTTGCATGGCGTCTAGATGTGAAATTTGCTTTGAGCTTGGGGCCATTGAGTTAATTAAGCCATTATTCGACGAAAATCAAGTTCACCAAACAGGTAATTTGATCAGTTGAATTGAAAACTTCATACCATATATATACACATCTACAATCAAGTATATATATATATAAGCCATAGGTGCATATAACCTGAGGACATATTGAATATGGTTGTTCCACAGTGTCATCTTATTGCTTATGCAGTTATCAACCACTTGTAATATTCAATACCTTCTCTATATCTGGATGATCTGCATATGATAATAACCGAACCATTGATTATTGTTAGCTGTACAATAATATCTGTAACAAAGATGAGAACAAACCATTGTTATTGCTGCTTGGATCAAGCTTCAATTATATATATATAGTATGTGTGATATTATCAAAGATGAAGGTTTCATATGTTTCTAAATGTCAAGATGAATTTTTTGAATGTTTAATATGTTGTGTTCAATCTAGAAACTAGCTAGATAGTAAGATAGAGTATAGCAGATTTGATATCATAGTATTACAGATAATTAATGGATATATACATATAGAGTACCTACATGCTACATGAAACATATATGTCATGTTATATTTGTGATCATAGTGTTAATGGTATTAGTTTGTTTAAAGGTAGATATTACATATTTCATGGACATGTAGGAAACAATATTAAAACTAAGGATATGATATTGTTGGTTGTTAAACCGTTAAAACAGTAAAACTAGGTGGATATGATAAACGTACCTGAGATATAGGAAAGATGACGCGTGTGATAACGTCGGTCTAATACTTTTACTGTTTGTAACTAATAGAAAGAGCAGCTAGCTAGGTGGATAGATGAAATATTTTGGTGCATATATATATAGGAAGTTTGGAAACAAAAGTAGTGTTTGGTTATAAATAGGTGTCATTATGTGACAAGTGGTCTCACTTCATTGTATGATACTATAAGATGTTATATAATATAAGTTTATAATGCAATTGAGCACAGAAAATAAGTTCCAACTAACTTAATTTGGTTTTGGGGTAGATAGAAAGAATATTACAACAATCTATACATGTTGAAGTGTCATTTGACCATATATGGTTTCAACTTTGAGTCTTTATATAGACTAAAGTACACATCATGCATGCTAACTTATATGTGATATAAGATATGTAGTAGGTGAGTTTTCCTGATGGCATAATTAAGAATTTGTATTGATATTGATGTGTAGATATCTTTTTAGTAATATTTGATAAATGAAATGGTATTAGGTGTTTAAACTTAATATATATTAATGATAGCATGGAGGTTCTTTTCCTTACCTAAATATTAAGATCACAGTGATTGAGGTTGTGACATGTTTGGTGACTGCTAACTTTATTGTAGTAATGGATCAAGATGAACCTACACCCAATTGCTATTTCCTGTGAATTAAAATACCAAAAGTTGGAATGGGTAGGTCTGATTTTGTTTGTTTTAATAAAGATTCTGGACTAAAGCTTACGGTTTAGGCTGCAAAATGGTAAACCACGCGGGTCAGGTTGGTTGGTTAGCTGGACGTTCTTGTTTGGTAGTTTAACGTTTGGTTTTAACAACTTGAAGGTCTGAACTGAATTTGTTCTAAATCATTAGTTTGTTATTAAAACCTTTTTTAAACAATGAAGATGATTCATTTATTTTTATTATAATACATATACAGTTTGAAGATTTAAACTATGCGTTTCAAGAAATACAAAAGTACAAATATAAAGTCAAGTGACTAGTTATGTTTACACGAAATATTTCAAGTTTTGGACTGCAACAAAGCTTTAAATGGTGAATATCAAGTCGCTTGTATTTATAAATGTGCTGACTTACTTTGATCCAGATGATTTAGTCGATTTTATCAGTTTGATAACACTAACCATATGGTGTGGTGTGTAAGATAATTTGTCCACACTAACAAATGTTAACACAAAGAGAAATAATATATTTTTCTAACTACCTATTCGAAATGATTTTAATAAATCTTGATTATCAATTTAAAACACATTTATTTTCGTTTTATGTGAGATATTTTGCAACCACCCTTTGCAGAAAATCACCTTGAACGTACATATATATATCATCAGTTTGTTTTGAACTTTTAATGGATAAAATTATTAAAAGTGTACACTGGAATTTATGGGAATATATTAAAGAGAGAGGTGCATGAATAATTGTGCAAAAGCAAATGAAGGAGGAAGATTGGGCCAGATGGCACCCGTGAATTACTGGGAACACACGTAGCCCCATGGTCACAATCACTAAATGAGTGCAGTGCACTTGTCCTCTCCACCGAGAAACAACTAGCCACCTTTGCATCAACTTTTCTAAGAGAATCAAAATTATTTGTTTTACTAGATGTTACAAACTTTTTTCTTACTACTAGCATGTATATACGTGACATATTGGTCGTGTATTTATTTATTTTCTATTTGAGTTCGTAAATAACTGAGTAGCGTTTGGTATGGAACAATAAGAGACGTAATGAAATGAACCATTAAATGTTATTAAAAAAAATATGTTTGGTTGGTAAATATAATAACATAAACCAAGAAATAAGTGGTTTAATTCTTAAATTTATTTCATCCATTTTTTTCTTTTTTTTTCATTTCATTTCCTTTTTCATCATTTATTAGTCATTAACTCACCCACCCAC
>BJCM01270020.1:0-30400 GCA_018326385.1 Flaveria bidentis
CATGCGGGATGTAGAGGGGTCAAGACAATAATATCCCTTATACCTAGAATTATAACCAAGAAATATACATGCAATACTTCTTGGGGAAAGTTTATGATCTGAGTAATTCCGGATGTAAGGATACATAAGGCACCCAAATGCACGAAAGTTGTGATAAGTTGGCATTTGAGAGAAGAGTATTTCAAATGGTGACTTTCCTTGAAGAACCGAGGATGGGAGTCGGTTGATGATGTAAACCGCTGAACTAAAAGCATGAACCCAATAGACGGGTGGTATGTGAGCTTTGAAGAGCATGGCTAAGCCGGCTTCAACAATGTGCCGATGTTTGCGTTCAACGCGTCCATTCTGCTGAGGTGTGTATAGACAAGAAAACCGATGAAAAGTACCATTTGTATCGAGTAAAGTTTTGACGTTGTTGTTAACAAATTCCGTACCCCCATCAGTTTGAAGGATTTTTAGTTTCCTGGAGAATTGGATTTGAACAAAGGTGATAAAAACTTGTAAGATATCATAAAATCCACTTTTGGTTTTTAACGGATAAAGCCACGTAAACCGGGAAAAATCATCCACAAAAGCCACATAATATCTATATCCATCAACAGAGGTAACAGGGGAGGGTCCCCATAGATCCCAGTGAACTAAATCAAGAGGTTGTAGTGCCTGTTTTTCATTCAAAGAAAATGGTAAATGATGTGCTTTAGAAAGTTGACAAGCAAAGCATATTATTGGTTTTGGCAAAATAGATGAAACAAACAAATGTCCTAATTTATTTAACAATGAGATAGTATCAAAGGACACATGTCCAAGGCGACAATGCCATAATTCAAACGACACTTTAGGCTTGGATCGAGTGTTTGCAAAAAGAGCTTGAGAATCATCTCGAAGCACATATAGGCCGTCCTCATACCAGCCTTGAGCTAGAACCTTCTTCGTGGTTCGATCCTGGATGAAAAAATATGGTTGGGACCATAGCACATCCATATTGTTATCAGAAGTTAATTTGCTGATGGAGAGTAAATTTTTTGTAAGATTTGGTACAACTAAAACATTATGTAAATGAATGTTGTTGGGAAGAACAGAATGTCCTTTGAATGTAATAGGAAGAACATTACCATTCCCAAATTTTACTAGAGAGGTACCTGTATAGCGTGTCGGAGATTTGACATTTTCAGGTGAAGCCGTCATATGATCGGTTGCACCAGAGTCGACAAACCAATCGGGGCTGGATGTAGTAACATGACACTGCGCGTGAAAAGCATTTGCAAGGTCAGAGGCAGATCCAGTAGCCTTGGATGCAAAGGAAGCAAGCTTTGGGCATGAAGTGGCATAATGTCCTTCAGTTCTGCAGAGTTGACAGTGAGGTGGTCGGCACCCACAGCCACGACCACCACCACCACGATAACCACGACAACATCTATTAGGGTGAGAAGGAGGATGTGTAACCGATTTCGCAGAGAAAGCAACAGTTGGTGTAGCCGAACCGTGGAACGATTTTAGAAATATTTCATGACCTTCAGCCTGAGCAAGAAACCATGAGTCTTATCTGATTCCCGAGCGAGATGTACGAACCGACGTTGAAAACGTTTCAAAGGAAGGGCCAAGTCCGGCAAGAAACCATGAGTCTTATCTGATTCCTCAACCGGATGACCGATCGCAGTGAGCTGATCACAAAGACCCTTGAACCGGCGGCCAAAATCAGCAACTGACGATGAACCTTTGGATAGTTGTCGTAAATGATCTCGAAGTACTTGAATCCGTTCAACGGATGAATTACAGTAGGCTGCTTCCAAGGCAAGCCAAATTTAGGGAGATCGAGAGGCTCTTGATACCATGATACAAATTGAATTCTCTCTACCAATTAGGTAGGAAGAGAAGTCTATAAATAAACACAATAGTTATACATAGATACATGATAAATTGATATAATACAAAATTGGAACAGTTGGGTAATTCTCCAAAACCTGATGTCGTAGGTTCAAATCCTACAGAGCGTGATTCTGTTCTCTATCACTAGCAGACAAACATTACAATTACGATTATACACAATGGCAGCAACGTCACCGTTGAATTTGACGGAGACTTGTCCCGAAGGATCTGGTACAGGCTGAAACATCAATCAAAATTGACATCCGATAATGATGTATAAAAGTGATGAAATGCAATTGAAGAAGATGAAGATACGTACCGGAACAGATCCGGTGGCATTCTGGTTGTTAATTTTTGTGTAATTTTCCGACATCATTGTTCGTCTCCTCTTTATATTATATTAATAATAATAATATACGAGCGAATACCATCGAAAGTTTAAGGTGTCAATTCTTCTTTCTCTGTATTCTGCTCCGATGACGGTGAATTCGCCGGACCGGGGATCTCTAAGTTACGGTAAGGGAATTGGTGAAAATGTCCTCCATTGTAATATCATGACAAATAAATAAAAAAACAACATATCTTTTTATATTTTCTCACATAAGTTACAATTTGTTGTACGTAAAAAAACAAATATTTTTTTCTGTTTTGTCTCATAAAAGTCACTTGACAACTTTTACAAATAAAAAATCGATATACTTTTTGTTTTTTCATATAAAACCCTTCAACAGATAATACGTTGATTTAATACATTATTTAGAGACTTTTATGTTGAAGAATATATTTTTGTAAAACAACAAAAGTATTTGATTTTTTACAATGTAAAAATTATTTAAAATACTTTTATGAGACAAAACAATAATTATGATATTCAAGCTAAATATAAATACTTTCTAATAATTAATTATCCTTGTATTCAATTGAACAATATCGGAGTGGTGCACCTTAATGGTGCTGATGTGATTTCTTTATCGTTAAAGTGATATTTTATGAATGAAGATATTATTATTAGTTACAGTATTATTAACTTATAATTAATCAGATGCAAATGCACAACCACACCCATAAACCATACCATCACGATTCAACAATCATCCCCACCCTGAAATCAGCATATCATCGATTGCACTACCTTCATTGACCTGCACTATGATGATGTGTAGATTATGTTGTGTGCAATGTTTACATGATAGTATTTCTATCAATTTAGGATGTTTCTTGTGATATTCGGTTGGTATTTTTGGTTCCCTATGATTTGTTGAAGGTGTTCGTGGGTTAAAAATCAATCGACCAGACTAGAACCAAATTAATAGTAAGCTGTAACCTGAGGACCGACCCATAGGAGGATACCTAGGTCGTAGGTATAACTGAAATAGAGAAGTTGCAATATTGTGATTTAAGGCTACAATCTTCATCATCGTTTTAGGATCGGGCTCTTTAATTTTTGTTCTTTCTAAGTAAGATCATATAACATTTTTTTAAACAAAAAATAAAGTTAATTTTAATTTTGCTTCATGTGGTTTGACAAAAGTAAATATTTTCCTATAAAAGATTATAAACATTAATTTACTTTCAAACATTTCATAAGTTGTTTCGATTTCCGTCCAAAAGTTTTATAATTTTGGATTTAAGTTGAAACAATTAATGAAAATTTTGAATTTGAAATTAAAACAATTTATTAAATTTTTTAAAGTTAAATTAATGCTTATAATCTTTGGATGAAAATGATTATTCTTATCAAATATCAAGCAGAAAAACCAAACTTAACTCCTAAAAATATAAAGTTAGATTCGACAACGACATGTATGTGCTGATCTATAAGCCTTATATTCAGGAACCCATTTTATATATATCAAGATGAATTTTAAGCCAAACTCATTCAACATTTAAACGGTCAAAATAACATTTAAAATATATAATATCCTTAAAATACTTTTAACATAAGCCATAAATGAATTTAGACGGTCAAAATAATGTCCGTAAAAGGATACACTAGTCATAAAATGATGTGATGCATCCTAACTAAATATGAGTTTAATGTGTTGTTTGTTTTTTATGCAGGAAAACGTCTGTAGTCTGCAGATCACATCTGCAGCAGAAGAGGTTGACTAAACAAGAAAAAAAATTATTTGTTTTTTAATATTTACAAATTGCTAAAATATGTTGTAAATTTTTAATAGTAATATTGCTGGAAGTTTCAACACCTGTTTTCTCCCTAAATATTAACAACAGAAAATTTAAAACCATCAACACCTTTTTTCTCCCCCTAAATATTATCACCAGATTTTTTTAAATCCACATCATGATCCGGTATCTTAACATCACAAAAGAAAAATCATCTTCGTCAATCTCAAAACAAACGAACTAAACATTAATTCACCAACACAAAACCTACATTACAGAATACCTGGACTATTGTCAAACCTACATTCGTTGTAGACCGACGACACACGACTTGACGCCGACGACTTTCCGGCGACAAAGTCACCACCGTTGGCGACGAGAGACGGTGGAGCCAATTGGTGAAATTTCTTCATATTTCATCACCAATTGGACCCAATCGGTCTCTTTGCAGGTTCAAAATAATCTCTTCACCGGAAAAATTCCACCGGATATTGGTCTATTGTCAAATCTTGCTTTTCTTTTTCTATACAACAACATTTGGTGTGCACGAACTTCTGCAGTGAGGAGACGGGGCCACGGGGGCGGGAGGGTCTGCGGGGCGGCCGCTTGGAGGGATGCGGCGGAGCAGGAAGGACGCGCGGCGGAGCAGACTTCTGCAGTGAGGAGATGAGGGCGGGAAGGATGCGGCGGAGCGGAGCGGCCGGTCGGAGGGCGGCGGCGGCCGGAGACGGGTCTGCAGTGAGGAGACGAGAGGAGAGGAGTGATGGGCTTAACAAAAATGAGAAGAAATAACATCACATCTTCTACATGCAGACGTTAGAAAAACGATTTTTAATGAAACGTATTCTAAAAAACAAATAGTCTGCGCAATCAAAATCTCTTCTCGCGTCTGCGTGGGCACAGATAAAAAGGCGGGAAAGATCTTTTGTCAAAAAACAAATACCACTTGAATCTTACGAAACACAAGTGTGATACCCTTTAAGAGAAGTAGAAATGAAAATAGAAGTAGAAACATTAAAACTGTAGATAGTGTGATAGTCAAGGGACTACAAATGTAACTTTCCAACCATCGAAAAAAGTCCCCAACGCCAAGAAAACCGCTTCCGTCTTGGCATTTCCGTCGACGGTTCTCCTCCTAAAACCACCGATCCACCACCGCACCACCACCAGGCCACCACCACATCACCACCGCCCAAATTCCAAAATTAATCATTCTGTAATAATGCAACCAACACATTCCACCTTCTCCGATCTCTACCTCCGCCAACGCCACCACCAAACCTCTCAATATCACTCTCATTTCCCCATACAAAACCCTAACCCTTACTCCCTTAATCAGCACCACCACTTGCAAATCGAACCACACTTTGCCACTGCCCTCACTGATATCGATCCACCTGGTGTTGACGCGTATTTACGGTCGTATTCGATTAGCCGCGGCGTTGGTGGCGCTTACGATGCTCATCAACCTGGTGGAATGACGTACTCTAACGCAATTGGTGCGGCCGCACCGCCGGTGATGCAGAACTGGACGGCAGTAGAGTCTGTTAAGCAATATGGAAACAGTCTATATGCAGTTGTAAGTATTACTGTAGATGATTATGATAATTTGCGAAAGAATTCGATGGTAGAATAAGTGTTTCATATTGAGAAACCTGGTTATCCATTAATGTCAACATTCATATCAGTTTTATACTTTTATATTATGTTTGACATAGCACATTTAGATGGAGATCAAATCATGTTATTTTTGAAATGGAGAGCATTAGGTATCCATAACTTCTGTAGTAAGAGTGTGGTTGTAACTTGGTAAGTCATGGTCCACGCTTCATATGACAAATTTTGTTGCTTGGATGTTAAATGGCATTGCTGGGAAAATCAAACATCAATCTTGCAACATCTTAAATAGTTTTCAGTTTAGTAAAAGACTGAAAACAAATTTCAGATGACTAATTGGTTAGTGATATGATCAATGTCAATATTACATTAAGAGCAATTGTATGTTCTAAAAATCATGCTTTTATTTATGTTGCACTTGATAAAGTGGAAAAACGAGCTTTGAAAAGAATACTAAAGCATGTCATAGGGTCCCAGTTTTAACTGTCTTGGTCTTAGTTTCCTGGACAAAGTTCGAAAATTGCCACAAAATTACTCACTTGGACATATTTTAGTTCTTACTTTTATATCTTTAACAAAGTGTGATGAGTAGTTTGCTATAGAACTGAAAATAAAGTGCTTAAACAACACATTAACACTATTGTGTTATCGAGATTCAGTAGCTTCATTGCTCGGAATACAAGTTATAGTTTACAATTAACAGATCTTTAGGTGTTATACAATCTATGAAATGTATATGTATATTGGTTTTTGCATTTAATTCATCAACTAAACAAATAAAGTTTGCAGGACAGAACTGTACCTCAAGATGTTTCACAACGGCTTCTACTTGCAATCCCTGCTCACAGCACATGCACCAATTCAAATCCAATCATCCAGTCTCATGGGCACTGGAAAAAGATTCCAAAGAAAACAAAAATTGCTCAGTCAACCTGGTGTGAGATCTGCAAAATTGCCTGCAACTCGGGGGATGTTTTTTATAGACATAAACTGGGTAAGAAACACATTAAAAATGTGGAGAAATTAATCTCTGCTTCTTCAGTTACCACTACTTCCACCTCCACAAGCAATCCAGTCATAGGACCGTTGGAAAAACCTAAAAAGGGCATTTCTGAAATAAAAAAGAAGGCGCAGACTCCACAAGACCTGGAGATTAAGAGAATGAAGGTATTGCAAGGTGGGGCCACTGCAAATGCTGTGAGAACTTGTACTATTTGCAACGTTGTTTGCAATAGCGATACAGTTTTCAAGTTCCATCTTGCTGGCCAAAAGCATGCTTCCATGTTAAAAACATTGCAGCAAGCTGGTGGTGTTTAAGTATGCATCTTGCCAATAAAGATGGTAAAATTTCACTATAATTATTTGCTTTTCTTCTAGCTTCTTATAACATATTAGATGTCTTACTTTATTAATGTAAAAATAGCTGGTGATATTGAATCTGAATCATTTGAAATAGACTTTAAGTCCATGATTTTCAGATTGTACTAGTGTGAGTTAGCCACTCCTTTTAATTGATAACAAGCTCACCTGACTCCATTTGTTTTAACTGTAAAGCCAATTGAAGGTCCATTTGTAGACCAGTAGATGTTTCAAACATGAAGTAAAACACTTGTTGTTTATCATAGGGACAAGATGCATACTTTGAACAAAAAACAAAAATAACAAGACAAGAATCTAATATCATGATGTACTATAAGAGGTAGGGCCTTCAAAATGGACTTATTATGGTTTGACATGTGTTTGAGGTTGAAATTTATGAGTTGTAATAAAGCATGCTAAGAATGGTATCAAACCATGTGCACCTTACTTTTATTGACATGAGTTGTGTGCTCCTAGTCGTCTTTGTCCCACATATTTTCATTGTGATGAGAAAGATGTTTTCTTTTTAGTGCCAAGAAGTGACAACTTTAGCAGTAAAATTTTGGCAGCCTGTTAAATCACAAATATGCATAGAGCATTTAAATAAATCTTACATCAACCATGAACATTGAACAATATAAAATTTTGGTTTGAAAGTTTAACCTAAATATCATTAATGCATTCAGAATTTGTTGATTTTGGAGTAGAATTTGCTAGTTAAGCATGAGAATAATTTAGGATGTCGTTCACATTTATTGATTCATTTTGCCATACAATTAATAGATTCATATGATTGAACACTAAAATGTGTAAATCACTATTCAGTTAAAAAAACTTTGGCCCTGGTTGGTTTCATAAGTTTTGGATATTGAATGCTGAAAATTTTCTATCTAAAATTTTATATGGTTGGTCACCAAATGAATTGAAATTTAATTTTTTTTTCAAACTTGTTGGAATTCATTTTCATTGCACTAATTGATGAAATGTTCAACAACCAATGGAATGTTTAAAATTAACATTTTAATTATTTAAAAAAAAAAGTTACCAGCCAAACATCTTATCAGTTTAAACAAGATTATCCCAATTATAATTCAAATTTCTTCGCAAACACATCCCGCGAACCAAACACCCGCTCAGAGGGAGAGGGTTTAATGTCAAAGTTATTAGCAATGAAGTGGTAATGCCTCCTTTGAGGTTAGGGGACCTTTGGCTATGACGGATTGATTTAAATTGATTATGTTATAGATTAGATTTAGATTATATGAGTGAGCCTGAGGTTAGGGGACCCTGCCTATGACGGGTTGTTTTAAATCGATTATATTATAGATCATGTGTAGATTATATGAATGTGTCTTTTGTCGCTCTAGAAAAGTTTAGAAATAACCACTTGAGTTAACAACCCAATAATAATAATAATCAAATATTTACTGGAGAAGGATCGTGGGTTAAAACTTCAAATTATGTCATCTAGTTAAAAATATAAGTAAGTGATTATTTGAGTTAGTCTTCTTCTAGGAAATAAAAAAGATAACCTAGAAATTCCAAATAAACATTACTGAAAGGAGTATAAATTCTTAGAAATTTTGCTATGGTATTTCATATATAAGATTGCGTGGAAAGTATGTTTTATTAAATAAACAACAACGTGGTTGTTGAAATGTCTATATTTAGTATTTAGAATAAAAGATCTAATGTCATCACTAACCAACTTTAGTTCTAAAAATACAATATTATATAACAATTCAGTCGGTAAAAAACTAATTATTTTCCAAACTAATTTATATTCTATTCAAATTCTCCTCTCTGAACGCGCTTTTGACTAAAAAATCTTATGATTGTGATTTTTAATTCTCATGCTTTTTCATTTATTCATTTTACCAGAAATAAAAATTGAATATTTCAAGAACAAGGCAAAGTATAGTATAAATCTCTCCCTCCATCTCTCTCTCTTAAATCCACTTATTCATCAAAGAAAATATCCTCTAATTTCTTTAAATTTCAGGTTTTTAAAACCCTAATCTTGTGAAATTGTTCGATTGGATCAATTCAATTCATTGGCATTAGAAAAACCGATTGGATTATCGGTAATTCGTCAAGTGCGAACCCTGGTGGATCTGGTTATGGTTACAACGTTGCGGTGGAGATTTGATTTAAGGGGAATCGTTGTGGGTGGTGTTAGGGTTCTTTTATGTTTGACGAGGAGTTAAGGGGATCATTATGCAGCTACACTTCTCACCTAGCATGAGAAGTGTAACGATATCAAGCAGCAATGGGTTCACTGATTTGATGAAGATCAAAGTCACAGCTCGTCACATTTCTTACAGGACTCTTTTTCATACCATCCTCGTTCTTGCTTTCTTGCTGCCTTTTGTGTTCATTCTCACGGCTGTTGTTACCCTTGAGGGTGTCAACAAGTGCTCCTCATTTGGTACGTCACTCGATCGTTTCTTGATCTACTTTCTCCATCTTATGAATGTGTTCATGTATGTATATGTGATTAATCATTAATGTGAAATTGGGATTGCATTATAGATCTTGATGGCGTTTTGTTCTTGCTGTTATTTGTGTCTTGATATCATCAAGAAGAATGTGAAGTAGGATTAAACCTTGCATCATCTTGGTGTTTCTAGATCTTGGTTTGAATCATTGGCATTATTAAAAAATCTGACAAGATCAATGATTTTGATGCATCGAATGGATGCTTGAGGATTCTGTTTGGATCACCCTCTGGATAGATATATAAGATGATAATGAAGTGTGTTGTAATACGGAAAACTCTACTTCATCTTTTAGTTATTATCTTCAAGTTTCCTCATCATATGTTTTTTTCAGTTTTCATGTTTATCTGGTATAGGTAACATAGAACTATGTTCACCTTCACAATGTTTTTTCTTAATGTTAATTTGTGCCTTCGCATCCACTTTTCTCTTTTGTAACTTTTCTCTTTCTACAAAACATATGGAGAGGCCTTTCATTTCAATTGTCTCTCTTGTGTAACCTTTTGGTTGATGAAGGTTAATTCATTGTTACTATCCTACTTTATATGTTTGTAATTCATGTTATTTTTAGGTTGTTTAGTTTGGATTGTACTTTCATAAATATGATTTGCTTCTACAAATTTAATGCTTGTTAATTATTGCATGTGACAGAAAGTTCTCATTAATGGTATTTACATGCTTCAGGTTGTTTAGGCAGACGTTTGGGTCCAAAGCTTCTAGGAAGGAGTGATGATTCAGGGGTAAAAGCATAAATCTCCCACTACATTTTTTATTCATTTTTTGGGTTTTTAAATTTATTTCAAGAAACCTAAAGATTGTCATTTGGTGAAACAGAGGCTTGTTAAAGACTTCTACAACATCCTTAATCAAGTAAAAACTGAACAAGTTTCAGTTGACCGAGAAATTCCTGATAACTTTACACAACTTGTCTCTGAATTGAAAAGCAACACGTACAGTGCCAAAGATTTTGCTATAATATTGAAAGGAATGGTATGTCAGTGCACTTTTGGTTATGAATCCAAAATGCTTTTTCATTCCGTGGATTAACATGTTGTTATTGAAATTGACAGATGGAGAGATCTGAGAGAGAGATTAGAGAATCTAAACTCCAAGAATTAATGAACAAACACTTTGCAGCAAGCTCGGTTCCAAAAGGCCTCCATTGTCTGTCTTTAAGGTTGACTGATGAATATTCATCTAATGCTCATGCAAGGCGGCAGTTGCCATCGCCAGAATTACTCCCGCTTCTTTCAGACAATTCATATTACCATTTTATCCTTTCAACTGACAATATCCTGGCCGCATCAGTTGTAGTCAATTCTGCAGTCCGGTCATCTCTAACACCCGAAAAAATCGTCTTCCATGTGATAACTGATAAAAAAACATACGCAGGCATGCACTCATGGTTTGCTTTGAATTCCATTTCCCCTGCCATTATTGAAGTCAAAGGTGTTCATCAGTTTGATTGGTTGACCCGAGACAATGTTCCAGTTCTTGAAGCTGTGGAAAATCATAATGGAATTCGAAATTATTATCATGGAAATCATATATCAGGGGCTAATCTTGGTGATAATACTACGCCAAGATCATTTGCCTCCCAATTGCAGGCTAGAAGCCCCAAATACATATCATTGCTTAATCATCTCCGAATATATCTCCCAGAGGTAATTAACATATGTCCCTTTTGGTCACTTCACATGGCACAACACTGCTGGTGTTTTAACTTTTAATGCTTATGTTACACAGCTATTCCCGAATCTTGATAAGGTGGTTTTCTTAGATGATGATGTTGTAATTCAACGTGATTTATCTCCACTTTGGGGGATTGACCTTCATGGAAAAGTCAACGGGGCAGTTGAAACCTGCAAAGGTGAAGATTCATGGGTCATGTCTAAGCGGTTCAAAAATTACTTCAATTTTTCTCACCCACTAGTGGCTAAAAGTTTGGACCCGAATGAGTGTGCCTGGGCTTATGGGATGAATGTATTTGACTTTAATGCATGGAGAAAAACCAACATTAGAGAAACATATCATGCATGGCTCAAAGAGGTAAACTCAGAAAATAACCATATGTATGTTTATATTCATATTATTTTTATGTTATTCATAAATCTGGGATTTGTTGTTGCAGAATTTGATGTCGAATTTGACGTTATGGAAACTTGGAACTTTACCACCAGCCTTGATTGCATTCAGGGGCCATGTTCATCCTATTGAACCGTCATGGCACATGCTAGGATTAGGGTACCAGAAGAATACAAGCATTGAAAATGTAAAAAAGGCTGCTGTAATTCACTACAATGGTCAATCAAAACCATGGTTACAAATAGGCTACGAGCATTTGCGCCCTTTTTGGTCAAAATATGTCAACTACTCCAATGAATTTGTCAAGCATTGTCATATCTTGGAGTAATGATTGTCTGTGTGCAAATGCATAAACAAAAGGATTTGACAATGATATGAGACACTCAAAATTCTTCAATATAGAAGCAAAAAAACAGCCAGAATTGCAGTACAGTTCTTCAAATGGCTCATTTGCTGATTAAGGCATTCTTTTGTGATGTAACACAAAATTTTCTTAAAGTGGTAACAGCTTTCCCCATAAGGGGGCGGGTATATTTTTAGCACCGGAACAAAGAATGTCATCTTTCACTTGTATGAGCCTGAATGCACCAGAGAAGAAAGAGCCCCTATAAATGTTCAATTTTTGGCCTAATTAGGTTATGAAATTGTGATTCTTTCGGTTTTTGATTTTGATCCGCCGTTAAAGCTCCCCATTTTGTATCTCTTTATAAGATTTTACATAATTGTGTCTAATTTTTGGCAGTAGATGGTCGGAATTGCTATGTTACAGGAATTTGATTCTTAGATCACATACGCCAAGCATTTGTATTCATGAGAAAACATTTATAATGTGCAGTAAATTCTTTATATCCAAGATTTCTTCTTTGTTGGATTTTGTGTTTTTTTTCTTTTGTTAATAATTGTTATGAGGTATTAATCTCTTTATTCTTAGATCCAAGATTTCATCCCATCACATGGATCTGCCCTCTTGTAGGGTTATTTAATTCATTTGTAATTAATATTATTGAAAATTGTCTTTTGAGCAGAAACAGATATGAACAGATCATGCACATGAAAGCCCTCTATAAAATGTGCAGATCATGCTGCTATCATAACTACACATGTCATGCTTACCTATCAATAAGATGCATGAGCTAAGTGAAGTGAATATTTATATCATGACTAAACATGTAGTGTCACACTAAACCCAAATTCACTTTCGTTGTTCTTTTCAAACACAGTGTGTTTGCCTTTTGGTTTGAAACTTTTTCACGTCAAAGTCCATGGCAAATTGGCAATGTTATTTGAAAACGTTATCACGAACCGATAGAATTTTGTTTCAAGTTTGACAAGCTTGAGTAAGTATTTGTAAAATGTCTTTGTTTGCATTCAAATGAATCAAATAATAAGAAATTGACACGACCATATTTCATATTATGAGAAAATGTTCTATCAATCTCTTGATGTTAATTTGAAGTACTAGTGATTGGGATATGGGATCAAATCTCACCTAAAAAGTAGATCTAAAGATATTTTTTTAAAATTGTATGTTTAAGGTGTGTTGAGCGTTTGTCAATAGTAAGTTGCTGTTTAGTATGGCATTGCCATCACGAGTTCAAGTTGTTAGAAATAACATCTCGTTCAAGTTGTTAAAAATAGCATCTCGTAAAAATGTAAGGTAATAACGCGCACATCATGCTAAAGTGTCATGATATCCATGACCGCACGCATGCGGGTGCTTTGTGCACTTGATCTGTCCTCTTAAATTTATATCTTATATCATTCATATATGATTCTTTATATATCTCTAACCTTTAAAGAAAGATACAAAGTTTTCATATATACTTACACTTCATTGACTTAAAACCAATGTTTTTTAACCGGATCGGACGTCGAACCGGACGCCTTACTGGTTTGGTGGTTGGACTGGTCGGACCAGATTAAATATATAGTATATTATATATATAATATATATGTAACTAAACATAAGTAATTTATATATGCATTTTATAGTTATATATAAAACTTAACTACATTTGTATATGCAACACACTAATTTATGGTTCTAACACCCCGTTTTTACTCATTAAAATAAAAATAAAAAAAATCAAAATTCGGTCCGATTTCGCGGTCAGACCACCGGTTTGGGACGAACCGGTCGGTTCGACCAAACAAAAACGAACAATAGCAAACCGGACCGGCTAGGGGGCCGATCCCCGGTCGGACCGGCCTGTCCGATCCAGTCGCATAAACATTACTTAAAACATAGTTAAATTTAAGCGGTCGCGTAAACATTACTTAAATCATAGTTAAATTTAAGGACTCATTTCTTATTCCTCATATTTAGACCGCTATCCATTTCCTATCCACTTTTCCTAGCATTTTATGAGAAGAAAGAAAAGTTATACCAATAAACAATATTATCTGATTTAATAAAACTATAGATAAAAAATAAAATATATGAGATTTTTTAACAGATGAATAATATTCTAAGGATTTATGATGATTTTAGTTAGATTACACGACAAAAAATGAGGAAGCCGATATAAATGTCTTTATAAAACAAGATATAGAATATTATAAATTACATATAATGTTCAAATCATCTCAAGAAATGACAATATGTAAAGATCAATGAGATTATTACTAGAACTCATTTATTTATCTCTATTTACTATTTTGATATATTATAATAAGCCATTTTAAAAATATCAATCATTTCTTAACTTAATAATAAAATTAAAATTAACCTTTTTCAATTTACAAAATAAAAGTTAAAAAAAATAATGCCATTAAAATCTCAAAAATCTTGACTACTTGTTGCGTATAGGGGGCACAATAGCAAAGGGGCGTCGATTAAACCATAGACTTCGGTGGAGTATTCGAAAGTTCGGCACATTTGGCCTTACATTTCCACACACTTTCGATAACTCCCAAATACCCCCATTTTGTTCTTCAATTTCCCCCTTTTTCTGTCCTCTTTCTCTCTTCAGATTGACTTCAGTTCTTTATTTAATAATCACCCCACCAAGATTTTAATTCTTTAATCGGTGGGTGAAAGTACTACAGTCTGTATTGTCACCGAATCTAACGATCTCAGAGGCAACTCAGATCAGTTCTCGAGCAAAGTAAGGGTTTTTCTCAATCTTTCAATAATCATACAGGTACAACAATTTGAATCTTGATTTTACTTGATTTCAAATGATACCCTTTTGAATATTTGAGTAGGTAATACATCTTTGGTGGTGGTTGACTTTGATTTCCATGAGTTTTTGTGATCTAGTTGAAGGTTATAGTGTTCTTTTGTCTTGAAATACTCTTTCATTGAATAAATTCGTGGGTATTTGGATTCTTTGAAGCTGGATAGATCTTGATTTTTGTATTTAGCTTGTAGTCGGTAGATTTGATTGATTTGTGCTTGAAATTGTTCTTCTGAGTTCAATTGTGTTTCAATAACTTTTAGGGGATTGCAAATCAGCTAAGAGGATGTTTAACTTTCATCAGATTTGAAGTTTTTGGAGTGCAAAGTGGACATCACAATTGATGGTGGTTGGTCAGAATCAATACCATCTATGCATAGCTTGTAGGGCTATCTATTTATGTTTGTAAAAATTGTTTCTTTCTCTCTGGGATTCAACCTGGAAAATTAAAGTTTCTGGGCGTTTGGATACTACAAGTTCGTGTTCTAGATAAAGCAGAAGATGTCTGGAGTTCAAGATTCACTAGAGATTAAATTTCGTTTGATAGATGGATCTGATATTGGTCCAAAAAGCTTTCCAGCAGCTGCAACTGTTTCAACCTTGAAAGAAAGCATCATTTCTCAATGGCCTAAAGGTCAGTTGATTGTTCTTTGAACAAATATTCTGTTTTAAAAGTAAATAAGCCATAGATTATGCTCTTTAACGAAGATTGATATTATCCGGGATGTTTTCTGTAAAACTGTTAAAATTTAAAAGGCCTCGACTTTAGTCGAATGAAAAGAAAACTTTGATCCAAAGATATTCGATTTGTTTTATCAAAGTCTTTATCTTGTTGATCTGTTGGAAATACTTTACACGCTACAAATTCTTGAACTTTTAGTTTAAATTTGATATCCGTATGCTTTTATGTAAAGATTATGTTTTGATGATAAAACTTCTGCAGATATTAAATTTGGGAGTTTTTATTTTCATGGTGTAACAGATAAGGAAAACGCTCCAAAGACTGTAAAAGATTTAAAAATAATTAGTGCTGGGAAAATACTGGAAAACAATAAAACTGTAGGTGAATGCAGGAGTGCATTATGTGATGTCCCTGGTGGAATTACAACCATGCATGTCATTGTTAGTCAGCCACCCCAAGAAAAAGGTACAAACTTTCTTTAAAGATGTCGACGCTATGTTGATTAAGTGTCATTGAATTTGGTCTCAAAATAGAATCCTGCCATCTCATGAGATGTAGAGTCCATATAGTCCAATTTCTCCTATTTTGAATATGTTCCTGTTCTAACATTACACACTTTTCTGTATTGGTCATGTATCAGAAAAGAAAGCGACAAATAAATCAAAACAAAACAAATGCGGGTGTGTTATATTATGAGAAGCAAAAGTCAACAATCCCAGGTCAAATTGTTTACAGGTTGGTAAGTCTTTGATCTCTCTTACTGCTGATAAGAAAATTTATCTTTTTTCTTAGGATCTTGTACTAAAGTAGACATTCTTATTAACTTGTTGCAGATAAAGATTGTTGGTGATGATAAAAAAATTGAAAATCTCAGAAAAGAAGGAAAAAAAGACCAGTGCTGAAAATATGTACTATACAAGTTACAGGAACATGTTTACACAATTAGTTTGTTTTTTAGGTTTATGTTTTGTGTACTTCTTGGATTTGTGAATTATACTCCTATATACTCAGCTTACTCTATAATGCTCTTCGTGTTCTTTCATTTGATTTAAAGTGTGATTAGATATGGATACATATCGATGATCATGGTTTCTGTTCATGTCAGTTGGAGGCATTGCAAATCAGATTGACTAACTTGTAAGGAATCATCTGTATGCATCGATCAAGATGACATTTTGCAGTTATCTTGACCTTGATTGTTAGAGTTCATGTTTCCTGGAAACCATGGGTGGCCAATTTCAAAAACACAAGTATGAAATCAGCAATTTAGAGGTTCTCTGGTTGCAGAGGTATCACATCAATGGTTGTTATTCTTCAATAAAATCAGCAAACAAAGCCAACTTTCTTCATATAAATGTAAGAATAACATAAAATCAATATGCTTTGATCCAAGAATGCAAGATACCAACAGAATGTTATTCCAGGAGCATTTTGGTTTAGAACATAGCATCAAAAGTATTATGCACAAGCACGTTCATTCATGCATATAACACTAATTTTATAAACTATAAAATTTATAATCAAAGTTTAAAGCATGATCAAGTTCTAATAATAACAATTAATTGTTAAGGCTATTAAAGCAATAAAAAAATATTAAAATAACAATATACTATGGTCTATATTAATATTGACTAATAATGAAATTTAAGCTTATAAAATAGAATAACTTTAAGTTATAATTTGTACAAGTTAAATTCGAGTTATAACTTAGATGAGTAAATGAACATGTTAACGCCTCACACGTCAGCCAACAAGTCAAGCTTACCCCGACTCACTCTCCTCTCCTATACAAACAAAATAATTTCAAGCTAATTTTGAGCGAGCAAAAAATAACCCCACAATAGTCACCTACATACCACCACGACTACAAGTAGGGACCTTTTTACAAAATCGAATACCTTCATAAAAAAACTTGCCACAAAAAATAAACCTAAAAATCCAAGTAGGAAAATCCACCATAGTCACCTCCACGTGTAACAAGCATCACCTTGAATCACACACCTTACCTTTCAACCCTCTTTCTTTCTTCTTCCTTCTCATCTTCTGGTTAACCTTTCATCAATTTTCAGAAACAAAATTAACACACATGGCTGCAGCCATCTCTGTTCTATCACCTAAATCAACCACCATTATTCAAAGCACAGATCTTCTTAAACAACCCAATTCAAAGTTCCTTAGTGGGTGCCCATTAGAAGGTGTTTCTTTAGATTTCAAAGCAGTTGGTACATGTAAATCAAGAAAATTTCCCACTTTGGGGGTTTCTGCTTCCGCCGGAACAACCACCACCACCACCGTCGCCGGCACCGGCGGTGGTGGCGGTAGACTTTATGTCAATTTCACTGGTTTCCCTTTTCCCCTTGGCCCTTTTCTCAATAGACGCACTATCAGGACAGAGGTAAATTCTGTAGGAAATATGTTATCTGCAAGAAATTCTTGCTTATTTTCTTATAATCATGTAATATTGCATATGGGTTGTGTTTATCTTCTTCAGAATTGAATTGTTACTCATGATTTCAGGCTGTAAAAGACTGCATATGGCTGTTTGAGCAAGAACAGGCTTTGGGATTTAGCAGTGTCTCAACAAACATCAGGATGACTGTTATTAAGCTCAAATCAGGAGGATTGTGGGTTCATGCACCAATTGCACCAACTAAAGAGTGCATTCAGGTCATATTCTAGATCAATCAAAAGCCAAATGTTTGTTTAATTTATGAAAATTTTCAAGATGCTTTCTTGAATCTTGATTTTCCATATGATCTTGTGTTTACTTGTAATCTGTTTTGCAAATTTACAGCTTGTGAAGGAAATAGGAGCTCCTGTAGAGTACATTGTCCTGCCTACATTTGCTTATGAGCATAAAATATTTGTTGGTCCATTTTCCAGAAAGTTCCCACAAGCTCAAATATATGTCGCACCAAGACAATGGAGTTGGCCTTTGAATTTACCACTTGAATTCTTCGGTATTTTTCGCGCCAAAACATTAGAACATGAAGATCTATCAACTCCGTGGGCTTCAGAAATTGAACAGAAGGTTCTGAGCTCTCCTGAAGTTGGTAATAAAAACTATACACACCATTGTACAGTTGTACCAAATCATATAGTCTTATCACTGGCCATTAGTCAATTCTCAAGATTTTGATGATTTCTTGTTAATCTAGGAATTGGACCTTACGTTGAGGTGGCATTTTATCATAAGCGTTCAAAAACCCTACTCGTAACCGATGCTGTAATATTTGTACCGAAGCAGCCTCCTGAGTGTATAAGCAATAAATCATTGCTGGCATCGGCTAAAAACGGACTGGCTGTAAGAATTCTTAGCAAAGGCAAGGACGTCCCTCAAGAACCGGTTGTTGATAACCAGATAAATAGGCAAAAAGGTCTAATTTTTGTTAAAGAAAATAAAGATCATAGCTTTTGCTTGTAGTTATATGCATCTGATCCGATCTGACATTCTGTTACAGGGTGGGAAAGAATGGTTCTTCAAATCTTGTTTCTTGGTCCATCAAATCTTTTGGAACCAAAGGCTAGTTTCTCTCAGATGTCACAGAAGTTAATCGTTTCGCCCATTGTCAAGACCTTAGTCTTCAGCAAAGTTCCAGAAAAGGCATGTTATTTGAATTATGATTAGATTTGTTTAAATTTGTGGGTATTTGACTTTTGAAGTCAAATATTTGACATTTTCAGGTGAGGGATTGGATCGACAGCATCGCAAGAGACTGGAGATTCAAGAGAATCATCCCTGCACACTTTGCTGCACCTGTAAACGCCAACAGGTCGGATTTTCTAGCGGCTTTTGCATTTCTTGATGATCTTTTAGGGGAGCGTTATGTCACTCGCCCTTCGCTTCAACTTCTTTTCACTTCTATAATGGGTAAAGCTGCAAGTTATTTTCCTCCTGATGACATGAAAACTTTGTCATCACTCGACCAGTTTCTAGTCTCAGTTGGAGCGGTAAAGAAGACCGTCTCAGGTCGAAAACGAGCATAAAGCTATCATAGAAAAAAAAAAGAGAACCATAAAGAAAAATGGTGATATTTTTGCATATTGTAGTTAGTACTTATATGATATGGTATACAAAAGCTTCTCTTGGCACTTGTTTTCCCCTTGTTAATTCATTATGGAAAGAAAGTAGCATCTTACCATTGCAAATATGTCAAAATAGTGGCTTAATTGAAGAAGGTCACATTGAAAGTTCCCTTGTGCATTAATGTCATTGCAATAGTTGTGAGAACAATATCATATGACAATATGTTTGAAAAACATGCGTTTCTAAAGATCAATATGGACATGATATTTTGTCATATATGTTTCAAAACCATATAAATTTCTTTTTGTTTCATAAAAAGACTTTAACGTTATTTCTAGTCCATAAAAGGCGAGGAATAAAAAACACAACTCGTTCAACCACTTGAAAAACCGACCATCTTAGTTTGTTTCACATGTAGTTCGTTCAAATCAATAGCATGGTGACGTTAAATATCTCAACATCAAAACAATCGTATAATATAACTCAACGTTTTTTAAAACTAAATTAGAGATTGAGATATTGGGTGTTGGATAGTTGTAGTCAAGACATAATTTTTAGCGTCCACGAGAAACCATTACCAATAAACTCATAGGACTGTCAATACTCTAGTAATAACATAATAAAATAAATTATAGTTTATGTTGCACAAGTAACCTTCAAAAGGTTATGGCAAAAACCAATTGAAACATAATTCGAACATAAAAGACCTATGCTAGAGATAATCAAAGGATGCATTACTCAAGATTAAAACTACATGCATTCAACGATCAACGCATGATAGATAAACAAAATACTCAATCATATAAATAGAAAACACTAGATTACATTAGATATTTAAGATTAAAGTGAAAATTTAACATTTGAACTAAACTTGAAATTTAATCTTTGAGCAATAACACATATTATCTTATTCAATAGTTACAGATAGGGTCCCACTAAAAACCGTTAGGTCCATAACTAACGTTCATTTTTATTCTTTTCCCCGCCACATCTTCACCAACAAACACGCAAAGCTTTTAACGGTCCCTCCTCACCAATTAGGGTTCTTAATCTTCCCTATAACCTTCTAATCAAACCTTTTTCTGTTACACCCCTTCTTTTGATGAAAAAGCTCAAGTAACAAAAAGGTACATAAACTCATATACCAATCGTCGTCGTTTTATGTTTCAGATCCATTTAATAAGGATCCCTTAATGGTGAAAATTGATCTCATTTTCGATCTCTTTTGGATGAGATCGTTTCATTTTTCGTAATTGAATTCAAATGTCAGTTAAAGTTCAATGGGGTTATCCTCACAATGCAATGTATTCTGACTAACGCAGGGGCACAGGGCATTGAGTCGCATGGGCTGGGAGAAGCAAAACCAGAAAAGTTGAAGAAACTGCCGTTGCCTCCAGCCCGATCTACTGCAGCATTGCATTGCTGCAGTTGCCCTCACTGACCGCGCACCAGTCAACAAGCTGTTGCCCGCACTCTGCTGCTACAATCCAGACCCAGTGCCTCCAGATATTGAAACTGGTACTGCAGAAAATAGTAAGGTGAAATGTAATTTGTGTTTTATTATTGTTTTGTTTCATTTTGATTCCTCAATATAATCTTCGTTGTAAGAATTTTTGGATGATCTTCGTTGTAAGAATTTTGTATCGTGTCAATATAATCTTCATGTTACATTATCATAATCTGTCGTTTTCTTTGGCCCGACCTATTATTCCCTCCATCAAAGGTTTCCAGATCAACCAAAGATTATAGGAAATCGTCAGTTCCACCCTCGATAATCTTAAAACGATTAATAGTTTCATTTTTCCTGCAGATTCTTTGACCCGAGGCCCATATTTTGTCCCTGTCTAAAATTCCTAAATCCACCCCTATATGAGATATGTTTCCATTGCAGAAGAAAATCATTCAATTCCATAGATTCTTCAATGGTTAACATTAGTCAGTTAAAATTGTTCTGTTTTGGGACTAAACATTGGGATTTTTGGTGACATGCTGTTGTTTGGTCTCAGGTATAAGCTTTCTTCTGGTAGTAATGGCTAGCCAAACCCCAAAAAACAGAAATGCAAAAAGGACATCTGTATTAATGCGTCATATCAGCTCCCGTTACCTCAAACCTAAAACCGCTTCTTGCCATGATCGGTGTAAAAATGGTGTGACAGATGAAACGGAATTGAAAAAACCTACCAGAAGACTAAGAGTAAGAAAAGTGCTGGTCAAAAAGAGTAAAGTTAAAAGGACTGTAGAGCCTGTTGAGAGAAAGAAAAACACAAAAAAATACAAACCCAAACATTCTCCAGGACGCAAAAACTGTGCAGGTGGTGAAGCTGTTAAAGTTATCAAGCGGGAAAAGTCATTACCATCTAAAAGAATTGGAGTTTCAATTTATGGTTTGTTGACAAACCGGAAATCAACTCAAAATGAGGTCAAATTGGCTAAAAACAAGGTGAAAGGAAAGCCAATGTCTTCATCCATCCCCAATGGTGAAAAAAGCAAAAAAGAAATAAAAAAGACAGGTAAATCAACTTCTGCAGAACATGTGGCGTCTAAGGATACAAACACTGGGTCATCGCCTGGAAATCATACACCCATTACTCCTCTACAAGATGAACAAAGTATGACAAAAACTGAGTTCAAGCAGTTAATAGCTGAGAAGATTACTGAAGTAACAGAAATGACCTTGCATGAAGCTGAAAGTGCAGAGTTGGAAGTTGTCCCTCTAACAGTTGAGATTGAGTCTACTCTAAAAGATGAACACAGCATGACCAAAACCGAGCTCAAGCAGTTAATAACTGAGAAGATTAATGAAATGACCTTGGAAGAAGCTGAAAATGCCGAGTTGGAATTTGTCCCACTAACTGTTGAAATCGAGACTCCTACAACTGTAACAACAGAATCAACTAATCCTCCGAGTTCTGAAAGCTGTCAATCTTCTTCAGAAAAACAAGTTTTAGAAGAACATGAAAAGGCTGATAATGAAAAAGTTATTGCGAGTGAAGATGATTACAAGATGGAAACTTCAGAAAGGGATTGCAATTACAGGATGGTAGTTTGTGAAGATAAAGAAAATGGAGGGTCTAAAGTTAAGTTCATGAGGGGAAGGGTTGTTAAAACCGAGTCCAAGGATGAAGGCAGGAGGCTCAAAATTGGGAAAGGGAAAATCCCGGAGGATGACGATGATGGTCCTTGGAAGCTTAAATTTAGGAGAGGGAAAGTCCTGGAGGCTAATGAGGATGAAGGTCCTACGAGGCTTAAGTTTAGGAGGGGGAAAATCCTGGAGGATAATGAGAATCATCAGAGTATTGCTAAGGTAAATTTTAAAAAGAAAGTTGTTGAAGAACCAACAGATGATTGTGAACAGGGGTCTGAAACAGTAACCTTGAAGCATCAAGAAATGCAAGCAAAGAAAGAAGCACAGGAGCTGCTTAATCGCGTGATAGAAGAAACTGCAAGTAAGCTGGAAGTCGACAGGAAGACTAAAGTAGAGGCATTGGTGGGTGCTTTTGAAACAGTGATCTCTCTTCAAGATGATGCCCCTTCCTCTCAATGATAGAGGTCATTTTCACAAAAAAACTTTGTACATTTAAGTATAGATAAAGGGTTGTTTTTGCAATTTTGGGGATTTATGGGGCTGGTTTTGGATAAGGGAAGAAAGGTATGATAGTTTGATGACATGGTATTTGATTATTAATCAAAAGATGTTAATTAAACAAACTGCGCATACGCATTTTAGTTCATTAAGTTACAAGATAACTGGATCTTGAGACTGTTATATAGACCCTCAGTTACTAAACTAACTGCGCATACACATTTTAGTCCATTAAGTTACAAGATAACTGGATCTTGAAGGTAGCCGTAGGGGAACCTGTGGCTGGATTGAATCCTTCGCGAGCAGGAGGAGCATCCAATCCGTACCTAGGCGAAGGGGGCCAGTCCAAGATCGTCTAATCGGAAAGAGACTCTCTCTTGACCTGACTTTCCCTATTGGCTTTGACTGCGGTAAGTAATTCACTCAAACCGATTCCATTTATTATATAAACCCTCAGTTTGGAGGCATGAACTGCCTAATATGACATGGTTAGAACAAACTTGGTCTACCTGAATTTACTAGTATCATATGACATGATTTTGCATCATGTATTTTGCTCTGTATGCCCCCCTTCTGCTTTGAAGTCCAAGCCTGTAATACTCATCTTCCCAATATTAACTGCATATTAAGTTGTTTCATAAGAACCGAAAAGGGCAACTTCGCTCATCTAAAGATGTTTACTTCATTAAAGCTTTGAAATGTTTTCAAAAGATTGTGAAAGAGACTATTTTAAAACTTACCAACAGCATCCATGCCAGTAAGTTTAGGCATGAACCGCCTAATATGCTCTTCCGCTGCTTCATCTGCTTTAAGCGTTTCACAATCAAAAGAAATCACAATCTTGTGCTTCTGTTGCTTCTGGTCAACCAAATTAACAACATCCTTTTCCCATCTGTGAAGAAATGATCCACACGAGTATGTAATTAAAAAGACTCATGACAACATAATACCAAAACCTTATTTATCCATAATGTTTACATGAAGTTATTATTTAAAAAGATACAGAAATTCTAAAAGAAATCATTCTAGATAAGATAATAATGGATTTAAAACTTACCCATGAGCATGATCAACGTTACATAAGCGTGCAGCATCATGTCCTCTTCGTTCAACCACTACGTCTTGTTCTTTTCTGCTCTGCAACATGTAATGCCTTATTAGAAGAAACTCTTAAAGTCAAACAACAAAACAAGTAAACAGGCAAAAGAGAGGATCATAAAACAGATACATTGAAGTCAGTTAAAGTCAGTTTGACCAAGCGATAGTCCTCACCCCTGCTGCACTCCCTTTCACATGCTATCTCTGTGTTCAACATAACACATTTATAAGCAAACATCTCCAACAGCATTTGTAAATTCAATGGAAAGATAGCTATAATCCAGAAGAACATAACACTTCGAATTACAAACATCAAAGTAATCGAAAAGTACCAGTGCCATGAATGCCGTAACAAACAGAATTAGGAAGATGAACAAAATGACCCGAAATTGACCCATTTGGTAACAAAGCTAACGACGCCATTCCTTCCATTTTCGATCGTTCTTCCTCTGCACCCTCTATTGCTACTTCTTCTCCTTCACATACACCTTCTTCCCCATCTTCAACTTCAACTGTATATTACCACAAAATATTCAGTAAACCATTGAAGGGTTTAACATTCAAATGGAATTAAACTTAATCGAGCATCACCCAGAATAATAGAACACCAAATACAGTAAAATATAACAATCTAACTTACTAATTTGTGTAGGCTCGTGTTTTTCTTCCATTGATCGTTGCGAGAATTCGAGAGCGAAATAGGGTCATGGGAATTGGGCGCCTCCGAAACTGATATGTAGGTAAAGATTCATCATTTATGCGCGTAGCCTGCTTCGTGGCTAGTACGTTCTGCATAAGATTTTGTACATACATGATTTCTATAGGTATATATAAAGGGGGAATTTTATTTTCCGACAAAGATTGTTCCCAACAGCTTTGAAACTCTGCTCCCGATTAATAGGACCCCGCGTTCGTCATATATTCGTGAAATCGAGTTCGTTTGTATTGTATGAACATCAATCCGACTATCTATCTCTAGATTCTGTTCATCGTCTTGTTTCAATTGTCAATTTTCGTGAGTAAACAACTGAAAGCTGCAACTGCAAAGCTTGGAACTTTGGTTTGATTTATGGCTGGATCTTTAACTACTTCTGTTGTATTTCATGTAACATCTCTTGGGTTGTCTGATAACCATCATAATCACTTACATAGCTCAAGATTTTCTGAAATTTGTGGTTCAGACATTACGTCGAACACTTGGAAGGCAAAACCAAAGGTAGTACCTGCGTGCAGTAATCCTAAAAGTACGAGACTTGAAAGGTATTCAACCAAGGTTTCTATCGCATATGGGTCTGTTGTTAAGGAAAATCCCAGGTGGGATGATGGAAACGAAGAAGTTGTTGATGATGTTAGTGAGCATTCATATGTTTATGAGCACAAGCTTCAGTTTCTAGAGGAAAGAGATGAAAAGAATCTATCATGGCGTCTTTTGAAGCTTAGTAGGGCAGATAAGGTTAGAAGTGCACTTGAGCTTTATGCTTCTATGGATTTTATGGATCTGAGACCTGAATCACATGCATTTAATGCTCTTTTATCGTGTTTGTTGAGAAATCGCGAGATTGATGACGCGTTACAAGTGTTTGAATCCATGAAATCGAGTGAGCGAACGAGTGGGCACAGTTACAACTTGATCTTACAAGGGGTTGCTAAAGCTAGAGGCTTTGAAGCAGCATTCCAAATGTTTGAGGAGCTTGTGACTGATGAAGACCACAAGAAGAAAGTTGATCAAGTTTTGTTCAACATGATGCTAACGTTATGTCGCGAGGAGAAAGATTGGGTTAGAACCAAGATTGTGTGGAGGAAGATGAAAGATAACAACTTTGTCGGGAATTCAGTTACATATAGCTTGTTGGTTACTACATTTCTCGCATGTTGTCAGTATGGATTAGCTATCGAAGCGTATCTTGATATGGTTCAAAACAAGGTGGAACCAGATACTCGAACCATGGAAGCTGTGATAATGGCGTTTGCCAAAGATGGGAGATGGGATTTTGCGTTAAATGTTTTCCGTGGTATGATGAAAAGGAAGGAGAACCCAAACATCATTGTATTCAACGCGTTGATTCATTCACTTGGGAACAATGGTCAGGTTAATCTTGCATTTAAAGTGCATGACTGCATGAAATCTTTGGGGCATGTTCCTACATCATACACATGGAATGCTCTACTCGTTGCTTTATGCAGAGCAGAACAATATGGTGACGCACTTCGGCTGTTTGAAAAGGTCCAACAAGAGACCCCATCCGCACTCGGGCTGCATTTGTATAATACCGCACTAACAGCATGCAAGAGGCTTGGTTTTTGGAGAAGAGCTTTGCAGATTCTATGGGAAATGGAAGATTTGGGATTATCGATTCCAGTTACATCATATTGTCGGGTGATTGGGGCCTGTGAAATTGGAAAGGAGCCGAAAGTTGCATTGCAAGTGTACCAACACATGGTTCATCAAAAGCAAACTCCAGATACTTTAACTCTGTTGTCACTGATTAGATCTTGCATCTGGGGTTCTCTTTATGATGAAGTGCATGGGATATTGAAAGTAAGTTCAATCTTTTTGTATCATTAGTTAACATCACCTGTGGTATTCACTTTTTCTGTTTGTAATGGTTTGAACCAAATGTGCAGCTGGTTCCACCAAATGCACATCTATACAATGCTGCGGTTCAGGGCTTTTGTCTAAGAGAGAAGACCGAGTCAGCAACCAAATTGTACCAAGAGATGCGCGAGCTTGGTCTTTCAGCTGATCATAAAACGCGAGCAATGATGCTGCAATTCTTACCAAGAAGCTAGTTTTAGAAGATCATTAACTTAAAACGTTAATTTGTCATGATAATGATGGTTATACAATGAATATAAGTTCTAATGCTCCCATTGTTCATTTAACTCAGCTTGCTTCTCCTTCAACAGAGTCAGCTCAGCTTCTAGCTGATTCAATCCATCCTTTGAAGATCTGTATCACTACTCACTAGTTAGTGATGATCTCTCAATCTCCAGTTCCAGTATATTGTAAAGATTGGTAAACATTATTAGCAAGTTGTTGAGATTAACACAGAAAGTTATAAAAACTAACAGGTTGCTATATATGTATCTCTAGACATACTTTACACTGATTGGTATAAATTGAATTGCCGTGTTAGGTTGTCGGGTTGAATGTTGAACCCGAGTACGAGCCATACATTTAATTTCTGTCAAAGACGACACGTACACACCTATCGTGTAAGTCGAGCATGACATGTTTAACCCTTCTAGCTAAACGAGTCAAACATGTTTTAATTAAGCTGTAAAGGTGTAAATAGATTGGATTGTTGTAAATTGTAATAGATGCGTTGAAGGTGTTGACATGTTTAATTAAACTGGTGAAACACACCAACCCGGTTATGGTCTGGTCAATTACACAAATTAAACATAACATGATCCGTTTAATTAGATATAACTATTAAAATATGACCACGTCATATTCCCTCCGAGCAATATCCGGCAATTTAAAAATGTTTATACTTAGAATTTTGTATTTTAAATTGTAGAACTAGTCTTCCATTTTCGTTGTATCTGATCCACAATTATAAGATCATCCCATGTATATTTAATTTGTAATAGTTGAATTAAAAACTTTCTTTTGATTAGTAAATTTATATGGTATCATAGCTCTTCTTTACAACACCACTACTCAGCCCTTTCCTAAACCTTCTACCATCACCCAAGCACTTAAACAAATGCAATGGCGCAAAGCCATGCAAGAAATGACGCTCTTATTCGAAACCAAACTTGGTCTTGTGTACCTCTTGAGTCTGCTCCTAATCCCGTCGGTTGCAAGTGGGTTTTTTCGTACCAAATTTAAACCCGATAGCTCCGTTGATCGCCTAAAAGCTCGCCTTGTAGCCAAAGGTTTCCATCAACGTCCAGGTTTAGATTATATTAAAACTTTTAGTCTCGTTGTTAAACTGGCTTCACTACGTCTTATTCTTGCACCAGCTTTTTCCCACAATTGGTGTCTAAGACAATTAGACATCAACAACGCCTTTCTCCAAGGCACACTCACCGAATCTGTGTATATGTCCCAACCTCCTGGTTTTGTCGATCCTTCTTTTCCACATCACGTGTATAAACTAAACAAAGCATTTTATGGTCTTTGACAGGCATCATGAGCTTGGTATGACGAACTTAAATTCTTCATCCTCTCCTTCAATTTTAAACCTACTATATCTTATCCATCCTTATTTGTCAATCATTTAGATTCTTCTCATATATATATTCTTGTCTATGTCGATGATATCATCATCACCGGTCCAACCTCGTCTCTTGTAACTTCATTTATCACTTCTCTTGCTACCCGATTTTCTTTAAAAGATTTAGGAAATCTTTCTTACTTTCTTGGTGTTGAAGTTCTTCCTCACTCCGATGGTTTATTTCTGTCCCAAAGCAAGTACATTTTAGATCTTCTTACTAAGGCCAACATGAGTGACTGTAAGCTGGCTTCAACACCGATGACTACATCGGTCCATCTTACCACAATCGATGGCACCCCCTTGTTGTTTCAACCGAATATCTCACGTTTGTGGGGGCATTAAAATATCTATCATTAACTCACCCAAATGTATCATTTGCGGTGAACAAGATTTCAAAATTCATACATCGACCCACGGATCTCCACTAGGCAGCCCTCAAACGACTACTACGTTACTTACACGACACTATCCACCATGGTTTATTCATGCGTCGTCACTCACCTTTACAACTTCATGCTTTTACTGATGTTGATTGGGCAGGTGAAAAACAAACTTACAAAAGCATTACATGATACATTGTCTATCTTGGCTCGAATCCAATAGCTTGGAGTTCTAAACGCCAACCCACATTGGCTAGATCATCAACTGAAGCGGAATTCCGGGCCGTTGCATCAACTACTACATAAGTACAATGGGTCATTTCTTTGATGTTCGAGCTCGGATACAAGTCTATTGTGACACCGACGATTTATTGTGATAATTTAAGTGCTACACATTATTTGGCTAACCTAGTTTTTGACTCACGAATGAAACACCTTGCTCTTGGTAACATCTTGTATTTTTGGTTTAATAAAAAGCTTTCATCGTTAAATTCTTGTAAGGACCTTTGTGTACATTTATGGAACTTATGGTTATCCATGTTTATTTCTTAGTTATCATTTAAATTATGTAAGTTAGCAATTAAATTATTAAATTGTATAATAATAATAATAAAAATAATAATAAATAATAATAATAATAATAATTTGTAAAAGTTATTAAAGTTAAAAGATGGTTATAACTTGGATTTAAGAAGTTAAGGGGGCCTTATTGTCAATTTAGAAACTTTGAAAATAAAGTTTAAGCATAAAATAATAAAGATTGAAAACTACAGGGACCATTTGCGTAACTTATTAAAAATCCAAAATAATCTTTCTCTCTCCCCGCAAAACCGGCGAAGCTCCGGCGGAGTCTCCGGCGAGCTCCGACGAGCCCCAAAACCCACCAAAACTCTTCAATATCAACCCCAAATCGTTCCAATTGCTCTCGGGAACCTGTTTCGAACTTAAACATACCATTTAATTTCGTTTATAAGCCGGTTACGAACCTCAAACCATCGTATAACCGACGACATTGAACGCCATAACCGTTCTACCATTTAATCGCAATTATAATCTAATTAATCAAACTTAAACAATCATCTAACCTATCCTAAGCGTTCACAACAATCAAATTCACCTGACAAACACAATTTCACCAAAATTGATTCTCTCTTCATCGAAATTCTGCAACCAACTCAAAACCCACCTATCGAACGATTTAAATCAAAACCAACAGAGGGCTTTGCATCAAGATTATAGTTCGAAGCTTCCCTCAAGTTTAATTCGATTATCATCAACAATTACTCGTCGATTGGACCCAAGACAACCGCGACTGTTCTTCTACCTGTTCATCATCGAATCTATCTCCAACCGGGTAATTAAACATGGTCATATACTCGATTTCATGTGGGGAACAAAAGCCCTATGTTTGATTTCATTATCAACATCGAATTGGTGTTCAATTTGATCTAAGAAAAATTCTAGGGTTTTGAATTTGGGGACATCTTGTTAACTTAGTTTATAATAATTTGGAACCGGGTTATACAGCGGCTGAGAGCCTTGGTTCACCGGATAAGACACTACATCTCAAACTTAGAGGTCCCGGGTTCGAACCCGGGCACCCTCTATTTTTTAAAAAAAGGGTTTAAAGCCTTAATTCAATTGGAGAAAAAATTCTATTAAATATAAAACGATTT